>BQKZ01000115.1:120190-179202 GCA_036244855.1 Temnopleurus reevesii | reverse complement strand
GGGGGGGGGGGGGGGGGGGGGGGGGGGGGGGGGGGGAGAGCACTGTTATCAGCAAAAGACGTGAAACCACTGCATGAGTTAGTGGGTCAACAAGGAGAATGGAGAGAGAGAGCACAAGAGTAAGAGGAAGATAAATCACTGCAATACAGTGTAAGTGGTTACGTAAGGAAATGTAGAGAAGAGAGAGAGGGAGGGAGAGAGAGAGAGAGAGGAAGATAGAGAGATAAAAGAGAGATAGATACAGAGAGAAATAATTATGCAGAACCCCTCGTGATACCAACATCTTGTTGTGAGGGCATCCTACTAAAATATTGATCAATAGATAAGATAAGTATAAGATAAGAATAAGTACTGTTATCAGCAGAAGATGTGAAATCACTGCATGAGTTAGTGGGTAATCACCGAGAATAGAAAGAGAGAGAGAGAGAGAGAGAGAGAGAGAGAGAGAAAGAGAGAGAGAGAAAATCAGTAAGAAATAAATTGCTGCAAAAATTAATGGGTTTAAGAAATAGTGGAGGGAGAGAGGAGCAGGCAGATGGAGAGAGAGAGAGAGGGAAAGAAAGAAAAAATAGTAGAAGATGTGAAGTCACTGAATGAGTTATTTGGGAAGGAATGAGAACGTTGAGGGAGAGTCATACAAAGAGAAATAGATCACGGGCTGAGTGAGTGGAAAAAGAAGGAGAAAGGAGATATATATATATATATATATATATATATATATATATAGAGAGAGAGAGAGAGAGAGAGAGAGAGAGAGAGAGAGAAAGTTTAAATTTTACAACATTAGTTTTATCGGGAAGGATAATCATGCTATCATTGTAAGATATGAAATCACTCTAAATACCCCCCCCCAAAAAAAAACCCCCAAAAAACAAAACTGAGGTGGATGAACAGATATAAATGTGAAGAGACATACCCAAAAATAATACACTAGTAACCTTATCGAGAGAGTTAATGAGAGAAAAATAAAGAGGATATGTGGAAATATCAATTGGAGGATGGGAGTGCTTAACAAGAGAGCGAAAGGAAAAGAGGAAAAGTTGGGGAAGTGAAATAGGGATCAAAAGACAGAAAATAATACAGGAGAGATGGGATAGAATAAAACATGGAAGGAAGATGGATAATCGGAGAAGGAATAAAAGAGCCGAGGACGGGATATCACCAAGCAGAGATCACGATCATATCCTCATGTATCTCCCTAAAGACATGATAAAAATCAGTTCAGCGTTTTATATCAAAGGATTCGAATCGAGTAAAATCCCCTGGGTCGTTGTGAAGTTATGCGTGTGCTTATCCGAGCCATATTTTCATTCATTCTTTCCACTTTGAACATGTCCTCATTTTTTATTGCGTGGAATGTGAGCTCGAAATCAAGTGTGGCTCTTGGGGGCAATCCTGATCCTTTACTTCCCCCTTCCAGTTGAACTAGATCTTTAAAGGGGCAACGGGAGGCAGATGGTGAGGCACTAAACAAGTAGAAAGACAACAAGTGCTAGGCAGAGAGAGAGAGAGGGAGAGAGAGACAGACAGCCAGAATGGGGGAGGGAGGGAGAGGAAGATAGAGAGGGTTGGGTGGAAAGAAACGCAGCACACACTTACGCATACAAACATACGCTCACACACAAGCACATAAAGAAAAAGAGCAAGAGCGAAAGAGAGGGATAGAAAGAGAGAGAGAGAGGGAGAGAGAGAGATGACTGCAAGAGTTAGTGTGTAAGTATATAACGAAAATGTAGAAAAGAGGGATAGCGAGGGAAAGAGGGGCTGCTATCAGTAGAATATGTTAAACCACTGTATGACTATGAGTTAGACGATGAGGAAGGAAATGGAGAGAAGAGAGAGAGAGATGGGCGAGAGGGAGAGAGAGATGACTGCAAGAGTTAGTGTGTACGAAAGGAAAATGCACAGGAGAGGCCGGGAGAGCGAGAGAAAGAAGTGCTGCTGTCAGCAGAAGATGTGAATTCACTGGATGAATCAGTAGATAAGGAAAGAGAATGGTAAGAAGAGAGAGAGAGAGAGAGAGAGAGAGAGCGATCGATAGAAAAGCACACACCTACACATTATTTTACACAACACGCTCTCAGACAAACACACACATACATTAACAAAGACAGATTGATAGACAAGGGCACGTAAACAGCGTTGAAGAGAAAGGGATGGAGAAAAAGAATTAAAGAAGAAATAGAGAGAGAGAGAGAGAGAGAGAGAGAGAGGGGGGGGGAAGTGTGTGTATATGCATATGTGTGATTATGAGGGGGGGGGGAACAAAAACCCTTTCTAAATACTGCAGCTGATAATAATTGATATGTTGAGACAGCGTTAAAGGTTATAATTAGTATAGCGTTAAAATACATTACACACGACGCTTTATCAACGCCTATTCCAATAAGTTACATTAAGATTTTCTTGTAAATATACCAAAAATCTCCCCCGGTCTTTAAACTCGTTGAAGAGGAAATAAATATCATATGCAGCGAACAAAGAACTTTGCAAAAAATCGTCGTAATGTTTTTGTTCACAGAAATTTCAATAAAGCGAATATAAATCGAACACACTTAATTCCGTTCAATGTTCACGGTGCTGTATCTATGGTGGTAATCGTGCAATGCGCCCCAGTCTAAGATACGTCTAGAACCTAATCGATCACAATCATGGCCCTGTTACATAAAGATTTCCCGTTGATCGTAAGTATATGACAAATCATGTACGAACGATCTGCGATTGATCGCAACATTGGTCGTATCTCTTTTATGTAACAGTCCCTAAAGCAATCCATCGTTATCGCGTGAATGAAGTGTGATTTGGGTTTTCGATGAACCCGTTCTGAGATTAAAAGTTAATTTCATGAGGGATTCTGGTCGTCTCAAGTTTCTGCGTACGTCTCTCATAGTAAGTGACTTTTGAAGATCTACGCCATATAGTTCCTAATTCCTGGCCATAAATGTTTCTTTTAGAAATATAAAAAGAACAATATTAACGAAGGTTTTTTTTGCACTGTTATAAACTCGTATATTAAATTTGAAATCTTGGAAATTGCAGGATAAATGTGGTTATAACTCGGAAAAAACAAATATTTTCCACTGCAGATGTATACATGTTTGGAAGTAAAACAGACTCATAATAAAGGGGTATACAATTGTTAAGAATTATGGATTGACATAATTTATTAAGATGTTTTGGGACCAGATGTGATATTACAAGTTCAAAAGCAACTAAGCCAACCCCGTTCCCTTCCCCAAGCCATTTTCTGCACCGTGCGTGACTGGGATTCGACGTTCGTATGAGTTCATAATTTTACTGGCATAATGGAGCTAATATTGATCTTTAAGACACTGAATTTAAGATGAAACTTATCTGTGGGATTTATTCATTACTCATGACCCTGAAACCCCACCCATTCTTTTATAGAGTGGCAATTTCGAAACAAGCGTAGTCATATTAAAGTAACATTTGAGCAAAATCGGACTAGCCCTCCAAAAGTTATGCATTTTCACATTTTGAATTCACATCCCTCATGGCGTCCTTGAATTGGCAACATACATGCACAAAATGGTCGCAAATATGAACAAATTTTCCAGAATTCTTTTCTTCTTTTGATATAACTTCTTCAGGAATAACATAAGATATTGACTGCGCATGACAAGGAGAGTTCTTCATGTTGGCAGACAATTTTTGCCCTGTATACCTTGACAGCACATTAATATCTGAATCCATTCCCAAAGGACGACTTGATCGGAAAAGATCTACAGGAATTTTAACGAAACAATCCGTATGGTTAATACAAAATCACAAAAGAGCTCATTTGGCTCTTGAAAGATTTACACCGTCGATTTCATACATATTTAAGATATATCAGGGCCCCTGTGAGGAATATACTTTTAAAAGTTTAACCGCAGACTCCATGGGAAAAAGCTTTATCTGGCCCGCACAGAATTTATCCGTCTTTTAAAGGTTGGAACACATAAATGTGGGACATTACAGATTGCACTCTGCTTGAAGTGTTTCTACTCTCCAACGTCCTTTCAGCTGGCAACAACTTTAGGAGTAAATTTGATTATTTTTGTGTTGGGTAGATAAATAATCGAAATACTTCTTGCCATATCCCAACATGGATTAACACTGATTGACAGTGCTTTACCGAGATGCTATATGAAAAAACTCATACCTGAGAAAACATGACTTGTAATTTTATTTTCACAGCATTTCGGTAAAGAACTGTCAATCAGTGTTTATTCATGTTGGAATGAGGCAAGAATTGTTTCAAACTTTAGTAGTACTGAATGTTTTTTCATTTTTTCAATTTTTTAAGGCTTTACCTTATAGTCTCATTCACCTCAGGGACGTATTTATTGCGTGATGATTGAGGTATAGATTCCTTTTAAAGTAGGCTTTCGAAGTATTCTCGAGTACCTATTAAAATCAAATTCACCCTATTTTCATTTCACCCTATGTTGCTCTACATTTCAATTGTCGTTATAAACGCGACCCTTACTTCCCGACATAGTTTTAACTGTTTTTAGAACGTTTGAAATCACATTATATAGGAGATTTCTAACGGGGAAAAAAATTAGCGTATTCCTTTCCGAGAAATCGGAAGTGAACGCATTTTTGTAAGATCAATCTGGTAGATTGATAACATGTTATCGGTACATTATTTGTCGGGTATGAGAAATCGTTTGGGAGCAATAAAACATCCAACCCGCAATTTCAGAAAACGCCCCAAGAGGCTAACTAGACATCACGCGCTTCACCTCACCCCAAGAGAATTCGCCCACCACACAATGACAGGGCCGAAAGGTACTGACCAAATATTTGCGATCATAGTCTGGATGTCACTCCCGGCGAGATCACGTCTCACGTTCGCCCCAAAGCAAAGACGAATTCAGTTGGGTGGAGTCTATCGTTGGATAATTGGAAATTGTATTTAAAGGGCACCGGACGTTCCCCCAAATGATGATAGTAATAAGTGGGTAATAATCATATAAATCTAACTATCATACACAATAATTTTAAGTTTTCACCATCACCTTTCTTTTATATTGAGTATTTGTTTGATGTCTTATGAAGTAGTCCATCGGTCACAAGTAGCAAGTAGCGCAGTCGGCAGAACGTTAAACGGAAGTGATTCATAATGTCATGGGTTCGAACTCCACCGCTGGCAATTCTAAATTATTTTGTAAAATCTTGCACACTGAGGAAAAGGAACAATATCGCGCTTTTCTGATAGAAATGTGAGATTGCCCCGGCCCCACACGGATGCTCCCTGTGATCTAATTTGCAATACTTCACAATTTTGTCTAATTGTGTACAATGTCGAATAAAGTTACTCTGGATTTGTTTTGATATACTGTATAAATTATATTTTATTAACCTCAGATAGTTCATGCAAAAGGGGTTGATGGGAGGGGAAGGTAGGGGAGACTGAAATAAGATGAACCGCAATAAATATTTTTGAAAGGAGTATATTAATGATAAAGAGCACACTGACACTATAGACATGATAGAGCCCACGTGCTAAAACACTCCTAATTCTAAATGACTGTTCAAACATTCTAATGGATTGTGTCAAAATGGAGTAAATATTTGGCAGTAACCATGATATGAAAAAATGAATAAAATACGTGGGTAAGCTGTTAAGTGGGATAATGGTGCAAGTAAGCATCGCATAAAAAAAAAAATTATAATCTACGCTTTCGAATGGCTGAATCACACCTTTGCGTTTTAGCCTACGTCGGCCCAGCGTTTTTTTAATCAAAAATGCACATCGAGCACGCAGTATACGCTGATCAGACGGTAGACGGACGTACAGCTTGTGCTCAAGGAGCGTATGCCGAACGTTAATCCATCATATGGCGTGCGTCTTTGTGCATCCTGGGAGGTTTTTCACCAAGATAAGAAAGACTTCGAGAACGACTTTACGCACGACTGGTACAAGTTCTTGAGCTGAATAATGGAGAATCTTATGCGTATTACGTTCGTTAACGTACTCCAGTCTTTCTTAAACATGTTAAAGTCGTGCGTAACTTTAAGAACGACTTGGTGAAACAACGCCCAGGAGCGTTTTAGATTGTCAAAAACGCTGGCCCGACACAGGCTAAGCCGCAAAGGTGTGAATCGGCTTTTAAAGATGTAAAAACGTGACATTAATCAATGAAAGTCGTTAATTTATTTGACGAGTTCATAATTTGTCAATTTAGTTTTGCCACCCTCGCATGCAAAATAAAATTCGATACACATATTAATTACATACACCTGCTGCAGATATTATTAATTACCGATTTAAGACAAGATGGGAATTCAACACATTCCCCAACTCACATTAAAGGTAGAAATCTACATTTGCACACATTACGGTTATGCTTACAACTTGTTGTGTACCTCAGGTATGCCAAAATAATAACCTCTATGAAGTATTTTGGTCGAATGTAGTCCAGAATATTTAATTCAAATAAAAATCTATTCTATCATAACTCATCTTGAAACCAACGGTATCGCGATACTCATAGCGTATTCCGGTACCACACACACACACACACACACCCAAAACATAAGAGCACATACAGTGCGCACTTCAATACACTGCCACGCCATGCAGAATACGCACTGAACATGCCGAGAGAGACGCTTGCGCTATTGGTCAACGAGGGGTTAACGGCTGTTTTGAATTTTGAACGTACGGTGAATTAGTTCGGTGCCCGAATAGAAGATTTATTATTGAAATAACTATAAATGCGCCTATCATGATCAATCTTTGTGCTTAATTGATTGGTGATAAGTTCTAACATTTAGTAATCTTCAACATAACACATCAATCTTGGAAATTCAAATTTTAGGCTGCAAAAAAAGTATTCTACCTTTAAACCCGATTCGACGTAGAATGTAAAGCATCAAACCGAACACCCAGATCATGACATTACAAGAGGTCGACCGAAAATGGCAAAGCTTTGTTTATTCATAATAAAAAAAAGTCAAGGAGAATTTCAGACAAGCGTGTTAACTTTGATGATCTAGATATTCAAATTTGTGGGAAAAAAGAAATAAAACATTCATTTGCATCAACCGAAGGACAAGGCGTGTGCAAGGATGAATGCTCTTTACGGTGTTCAAATTCATGGTCATGATCAACGCCCTTGACATTACTAAAAACGCCTACACCTTGTTCAGATACGAGTCAGTTTACACCAGCATTCGATGAATAAACGACGAAAAAAGAAAAGAAAATTGTATAACTTCTTCTTGTTCTGCAGGTTCGAGTCCCCTGTTGCATATTTCGGATGGTTACAATAAAGGTCGATTCTCTTTCTCTATCTTCTTCCCCTGGCTAAGGCCCCGGTCACATAGAGGCCCGGAAGCAACACGATTCAACACGACTCTTTGTTAATTTACAGTTAGCTGCCTCGGAACAAAGAGTCGTGTTGAATCATATTGCTTCCGGGGCCATATGTCACCGGGGCTTTGAATATTCAAATTTGAATGATACACGCCGTAAAACTAAATTTTTCTCTGAAATGAATACTCATTGAATTTTGCGACCGAATTTAATTACTTCGATGCACTAGTTTGAGGGCACAGACCGAGATAGCTTCGATGTCCTAATTTGCGCAGCCAGAAACTACAATACATGAGAAGTAAAGTCTCCTCAGTCGACATCTACTCGACATCTGTCAATACAACATTATTTGGTGATAAATCAAATTTTAACTTACATAATACCGATGCCTAAAACGTCACAACAGTTTTGATATACGCCCTATTTTTCCCTGTTATATGCACTTTGTTTTCAACGTGTAAACATATTTTTATCGTATAGCTTAGTTCAATAGAGCTCTACATTTCTCGTATAATTCTATCGACTGAGTTCGCTGACAGATTCATTGATTCAGAAAATGTGTATAATTCAATTTGATGTCAATTGTCCAACTCGGAATACAATTTCCATGCAAACCCCCGACTTCCTACGTGTTCACATTACGATACGCATCACAAAATTTGCCCGAATTTGTCCTACTTTGCCTGTTTGTGTACGAGAAATGTTTTTTTTCCTCAGATTTAGAGACATTGTTCGAGTCTAGAAATGAATTTCTATGCACGTTCACAAAGTTGGAGTTGCAAATCGAAAAATCTTACCAAATGAATCTGAAGAACATTTATAATTCAAGATTAATAAAGATATGAAGTTGAAAATGTTGGCCTAATACACATTTCCTTTTAACTGGTACAAAAGAGATCGTGAATGCAATTTAAACTAGTTTTGATATACTTATATATATGACTGAGTATTATTGCCTTTTTTATGCATTAAACAATATACAATTATATTCAACAATTTATGATTTAAACTATATTTTCTTCAATGGAACTCTTCAAAAATTAGGTTTACGAAACAATTATACAGTCATGGATAAATATAATAATGGCAAAATCTACAAAATACAATCATGAAGAAGGCAAGAGATTCCTTAACAATATCTTGCTTTCTTCACATGATTTGATAAAAAGTTCAGCATATCGTCAAGTGCAATACCGCAAAAACAAAATAAGGTCACTGCATGCCGTTATGTAAAACCAATAATAGGGAAAAGATGATCACTAAATTGGCATCGTTACGTATAGGGTTTCCAGTCATTAAAAAGTGCTGACAATTTCATTCCTATTTTAAGAGCCAGCGGATAGATTTTCCGCGTAATCGGCTGAACTGCGCGACCGACATGCCGAAGCGGATCGATTAGACATGGCCCGGGCACACCAAACACGGTACGGCATAACGGCATGGTATTTATGCAGTATCGTGGTTGTCATTGGTCAGCGCGCTCTTCCGCGCAGAGGATATTCAATCATTGGCCAATCACATGGGAGACATATGCCGTAAATACCGTGTCGTTATGCCGTGCCGTGTTTGGTGTGCCCGGAACCTTGAAGCCTACCCGATGCATAGGGAGATGGACACTCGCTGCCCGGTTCTTGTTTCTTCCCTAATGTCTTTGCTCTCGTTCGGAGGGGTTAGGGTTACGGGAGGAGGGCCAGCGTCAAGAGATCACGGCAAGTGTTTTTATGTAGTGCCTGGTGGGGAGATAGATGCTCGTGGAGATTCCCTGGGGATTGACCAACAAAAGGGTGCAAAGTTTTCGGGATTTAGACAGAAAATGAAAGAGGAAGATAGTGAGAGAGAAAGAGAGAGAGAGAGAGAGAAAGAGAGAGAAGGAAGAGGAGGGGGCAAGAAAGAACGAGAGAAAGAAAAGGAAAGAAAGAGAACAAGTTGGTCAAGATTGTAAATAAAACGGAGGGAACGCACACGAAGAAGATCTGACACACGGAAAGATATCAAGAAGAAGATGAAAGGTTAGGAGGATGAAAAGGAGAATTGTTAACAAGACGATGATGATGAAGAAGGAGAAGAAGAAAAATAAGATGAAAAAGTTCTTGTTTCTTCCCTAATGTCTTAGCTCTCGTTCGGAGGGGTTAGAGTTACGGGAGGAGGGTTGGTGTCAAGAGATCACGGCAAGTGTTTTTATGTAGTGCCTGGTGGGGAGATAGATGCTTGTGGAGATTCACTGGAATCGACCAACAAAAGGAGCGAAGCGTTCAGGATTAGGACAGAGAATGAAAGAGAAAGAGAGTGTGTGTGAGAGAGAGAGAGAGAGAGAGAGAGAGAGAGAGAGAGAGAGAGAGAGAAAGAGAAAGAGAAGGAGGGGGAGAGAGAGCAAGAAAGAACAAGAAAAAAAGAATAACTAAAGAGAACAAGTTGGTCAAGTATTTAAATGATAAAACGGAGGGAACGCACACGAAGAAGATTTGACACACGGAAAAATATCTAGAAGATGAAAGGTTAGGAGGATGAAAAGGATATTTTTTTAGAAGAAGAAGAAGAAGAAGAAGAAGATGATGATGATGATGAAAAAGAAGAAGAAGAAGAGGGAGGAGCAGGAGAAGGAGAAGCAGCAGCAGGAGGATGAGGAAATGAAGAAGAGAAGCGGACAGTGAAGGAGAACAAGCAAAAACAAATCATACGGTACGGGGAGAGAAGAAGGAATTGGAAATGTGTGCTATATAGAGCTTATGGAAATTAAGAGAAAATGCGTCATATCGACAGAAATAGTTGTAATGATCAATAACACTTATATAATAAACTGCATCCAATCTCAATCACGCCAAATCCATTACCGGTATGTACAACAATGCAAAAGGCAGATGCATGCAACGATTGTGATATCAGGCCAAGGAAAATCGGTGAAATTCGCAGGAATGTGAATAGCATATTGAAAGATGAAAATGAGGTATTAGTGATTGAAAATAAGTGGGTTCATCGGGAATATTGACAGTGAAGAGAAAGGTCTACGAACACATAACAAGAAGTGCAGTACTTAATGCAGGTTTCCCCCCCAACGGATGCTCTTAAATGTTCGAGAATAAACGCGTATCTGGGGCATCGACAATGTTGGTAGTGTCTGCTATTGACTGAGTAATAATAAACGTGAACTATAATCTCGCACTCGAGGAATAACATGTGGCACTTGAGCGTCTCGATATGGGGTTTTAATGAGGCGAAATAGATTTTAGTTTCATCAAGCCAAATCGGTCTCAGTTTTTTCAATAATTATACTTCAAACACTGCACTAAAATGAGATCACACCATTTTCTACTTGACCTAAATAACCTTTTCTAGACCAACCACACTCTTGGAAACAAAGGTGCAACTTTGCACATTTAGAGGTGGAAATTAATAGCAATAATTGGTTCATTTTCTAGGGTGCAATACTACTCTTGTCAATAAATGGACAATATTGCATCTTTTTCACGACGTTGCCATATTTTTTTAAAAATATTTTTTTAATACAAAATATTAATTAAAAGACCCGCGGAAGTTGTGGGATTGACTAGCGAATATTAGGACATTCAAATTTCTGTTAGCATCAAGCTAATAATTTGACCTACTTTCATAACCTGTCTTGCCATCGCTCTTGGATTCTAGCGTAGGTTAGTACCCAACAACCATTTTGTTTTTAAAATATTTTGTAAATATTGCTTTCCGAAGGGAACGCACATCGTTGAACCTATATGCAATATTGCACTTGCAGATTTAGTAAAAGATGCATTATTACACCCAAGGTTGCTTCAGTGTCGCAAGGTACATTATTGTACATTTTATATGTTCTTTCGTAATGTGTTCTTTTGTTCTGATTGGTGTAGATTCGCAAGTGTGCCACGAGCAGATCAGCATTTTATGTAATTTAGCGAGTTCATATACAAACCGGGTCGTGCGCGAGTGTAATAGGGCGGTCACATGAACTGATGAAGCAAAATGAGATGTTCACTATCATAGTTTGGGTGCGCGGGTGTATAGTTGTAAAGTGTGGGCGTTAAAGCGACGGTGTGGGAGTAAATGAAGAGTGAGTAGGATAGTATGGGAGTGTAAATACATTTGTCACATGATTTAATGATGTTCTTAGCAGATAAGATTAATGGTAACTAAAGAGTAAAATGAGGCAACTGCTTAACAAAAGGTAGAGAAATCGGTTGTAGCTTGTGCATTGTAAATTCGATTATTCATCTGAAATTGAGAGTTGGTCTTGTTATCATTCATATCTAAAAAGGATTTATGAATTACTGCAAAGAAAATGAGGGCTGACCTGGAATTGATAATTATGATTATCATAATGTATACCAGAAATGGGATCTCATCGTTTGGGTCTGTGTCAGAATTACGCTATCAGTGTACAAAATAAATGAAGCTAGCGCCATTCTTGCACAGACCCGATGGAATATTCTGATTAAAAAACTTGAACTATTTTTTTTTTCAAGCGGCATGGTGTTGTGGTTTTTACTATCGCCTTCATACCAGGCAGTCGCGGTTCAAATCTTACCCAATGGCGCTAATTTCCTTTGGCAAAAATAAACTTGCACATTTTGCTTCACTCAAAATAGGTGAGGGGAACGGGTACCGGGAGGAATATTCATTCAATGAGATGCTTAACCCAGCCACTAGTGGCGATGAGATGAAACCCAGGGTAATCATAATGCATTTTTGTCGCTGTACAATTTCTTAAAAAGTTTAGGCAGAAAAGCCTTCGACAATTTCCTACCCAAGTATAAAATGTTATGGGGGATCATGAACTCCTCTACTTATGGCTCCTTTAAATCCCCTCATAGGCTATTAGATTTCAAGTCACGTTTTTCATTAATATCACTTGCTTAGTATGTGACGGGTCTTGCAGCATTTTGAACAACTCATTGTGAGTTTCTATCCAATCTTTATTTAGGAAATCATTTCCTCCGAACTATATCAGCCCTGAAGCAGGCTTGTGGCGAGCCACGTATCAGTATAGTTTTGCTCTATCAACTACAGGGTGTATAACTTTTATTAACCCTTTTTGTGTTGCAGTAATTCTGAATGTGGGGATGATACAGCCCAAGCCACGTGCTTAGACACTGTAAACAAAGCGCACTCTGGTTACTGTGTGTACCCCCTGAGCACCTGCCAGAGAGGTATTAAATTGTGCTAAAATACTCCCAAATCATTTGTCAATGATCGACATGGATCTTATACAATATCAATGTGACAATAACACGAAAACCTTATTTCCTTGGAATTTATATGACGAATTAAATAGTAACCCAAATGTCCATCTTTGCTGTACCAAATAAACTACAGTTACATATTTTTGAACTAGCCTAAAGTTAGAAAAAGAAATATGTTAGACGGAAGCACATATTAGACCCGTTAGGAGGGAAGTGCAATGCGGGGGGNAGGCTTGTGGCGAGCCACGTATCAGTATAGTTTTGCTCTACCAACTACAGGGTGTATAACTTTTATTAACCCTTTTTGTGTTGCAGTAATTCTGAAGGTGGGGATTATACAGCCCAAGCCACGTGCTTAGACACGGTAAACAAAGCGCACACTGGCTATTGTGTGTAGACCCCTGGGATTGTGCTGAAATATCCCCAAACCATTTTTCAATGATCGACATGGATCTTGTACGATGTTAGCTCAAGTGAAAAGTGACGGCAAACTGACGATCCTGTACCATCATTCCCTTCGATTAGCTCATGCAACCCGGCCTCCAAAGTACAAAGAAGCCACCCACACACACATACGAATACACGCACACACGCACACGCACACATACACCTACACACACACACACACACACACACACACACACGCACATACAATAACAAAACAGATATCCCTTAAAAATTGGAGCATGTAATAAACCTCAGATAAGAATTATGTAAATGACCCCCAAATGATGATTTCTGAAGAATCACTTACAGCTATCTACTCAAGATGTGAACATAGAGATAGTTTAAGAAAATGGATTTTTACAAATTAAAATTCTATTTCCCATTGTATATTGCTTATTTTGTTCATGCGGGAGTTGTAATGCTTGCTTCTATTTATACTAAACCACATACCTGTTTTAAGTATCATCGATAACCACACGTTATAATTAGCTATCTAATGAAGATATTAACCTATTATGGGGGATAGATTTGGCAAGAAGTACAAATAAAAACACAAACAGGTAGATACCTCCCAAATTGATGGGAGGACAAAAAGAAGTGAGGAAAGGGGGTATTTGGCAAATCATGCGCAACGAACGAAACGTTTAAGGTATAGGTTTGTAATGGGGTGCAGAAATTGATGTGAAACGAGCTGATGTATTCACAAATTGATTTACATGCCTAGATATATCTGTGAACCAAATTAGAATACGATTTTCGTACGTATTCTATCGTTTCTTTGAAAATGTCAATCAGTCGTTATTCCTACTGAGCGCTAAATGAATCACACGCCAGCCTATCAGGGCGGGATGGATGGAGAGACGGGTGGTATTGTGTGCGGCGTGTGAGTTTGCATTCATTTTGTACGTGGAGCAATGTTGTATCGGGGAGCACAACGCATGTCGTCATTCTTATCCTGCAATAATTAGGCCATTTACAGGTCGAAACTATTAGCATGCTCTAATTTGCTATTGAAAACTGCATTGCCGTAATATTTTTTTTTTACTGCAGCTCACAACGTCATTAAATGTCTAAAGTGCAATCTCTCCCATAACTCATCTACCCGTTTAATAATGGTAGAATATGACTGATTAGCGACTAGTAGCATATCCACAAGCAACTATCAGGTCGTCGACACATTGGAGTGCTTCAGTAATTGCTAATATTAAACACTGTTAAAGACTAGTCTTAGAACTTTGGTATAGGATTTTCCGGCCAAAATCGCGATTATAACATGAAGTTTAGCTGTCTTTTCATACAAATTCGAGAAAATCCGTCTACCCGGGGATATCACCGTTTCATATTCCTTTTACTTGCTTACAAATATACAGATTTTTTATTCGATTGAGTGATAGTTTCTTTTCAATTCATAGGAAATGTGCTCATTTTGAGAAGCTGTCATTCGATTGAGCACAAATCGTGTTTCGGTTGTCGCCACGGCATGATCTTATCATTCAACTTCAATTTATAGCAATCATATTGACACAATTTGCATTATAAATTGATTTTAGGTATATTTGCAGTGTTCCCTAGGGTTTTCTCCCTTTTAAAATCGTTTAGAATTTGTTAAAGATTCATATCTAATTGCTTCCTTCGTTTTGTTTCCCTTTTTTTCAGAATTATTTTACTTTTGTTTGTTTTGGGGTTTTCTTATGACTTCTTGTCATATATAGCCAATAAAAGGTGATCAATGCATTTTTACTCTCATTTATCATGGTCAACGTAAACAAATCTTATCGAATTTAATCAACCACCATATAAACTGAAACAAAGATCGGCCAAATGTGATTCCTTATATTCATCATAATTTCATTTTAAATCAGGAGGGAATGAAAGGAATACATAATGCGACTGTGTAACGAATAGTGAACGGTAATTCAATTGTGAACATTTTGTAAATTCAATTATTCAATATATTATTCAAAAGCTGCACAGAATGTACACTTATGACTCCTCTGTGTATTCATAATATACCCATATTGATCACTTCTCCTGTATTCCCTTGCATTATCAAGCTGCTCTCTTAAATTGAATGATACTTTTCAGAAAAAGTATGCTAATCGTTAATTCCAAATGCTAGAAATGACGCTTCAATAATCACTGTCTATTTTGAATGCTAACTGGCTCGTTTTTTAATTGAATGAAAATAACTCACATACATGTGACAAACATAGCCAATCGAATGAAAAAAATATAAAAATTGAATCACAATTTACACGGTAGAACCGATCTTCCCTGATTTAAACGGCATAAGTATTAATTCAAATGAAAATGGCGTGAATTTGGCCGGAAAATCCTATATTATTTACCATTTTTTTCTTTGATAGAAATTAAAAATATATTAAGGCATTCACCCTTTATAATCTGAAACAATTCGGAATACAATAAATGAAATTGATAATAATTATAGAAAATTATGTGACAACTTACGAACTTTTTATTTTCATTTGACAATCTTAATTGTTATTCCATCAAATTAATGTAAATTAAATCGCAATATGAGAGTTAATCTTGGACAGATGCTTGAATCTTACAAGGCTGTGCACAAGTTGGAAGGTATATAATGAGGTAAACAAAGATATCTATATTTTATCACCAACATGCCCTGTCAAAATCTTCAAATGTAGATCGATCCGATTTAAATATTTTAGTGGCCTAAAATCATAAATTCCCTACAAATGGAAGAACCCTACCTTAGGCCTCCCATAATCCATATCCGTTAGTTTGCCCCCGGGAGCTCTTGTCACTTGTTAGAAATTTTACACATACTACTCTACAACGCTATCTATCTATTTTTTGCTTTCGACAATCAAACGCTGAATGAGGTCAAATAATATAAAGATTGACATGAGATGGTTACTAGTTTAAATAAGAACAGTTTCAACAAGCAAATGAACGTCTCGTTCACGATCGGTGCACGGAGCATTCCGAGTGAGGTTCCGCGCGTGGTTTCTTGAATGCGTTCTTTGTGTGCACGTTCCTCTATTTTAAACGTGTGAGCTCGGTTTCGTACAAGCCCTTTTTTTAATTTATCAGAAGAAACGTTTAATTTTCAGAGTTCAACATCTTAAAACTAAACATTTTACAAACNATTGTAATTAAGATTATCTTATCACTATTCATTTACTTGATCATTTTTGTACCAGAGAGGGCGCTTGTCAAGAGAGTTATGTTGAACGGTGCTTATGGTCGAGATAATACGGTATTCCTACTGAGCGCTAAATGAATCACACGCCAGCCTACCAGGGCGGGATGGATGGAGAGACCGGTGGTGTTGTGTTCGGCGTGTGAGTTCGCACTCATGTTGTACGTGGAGCAATGTTGTATTGGGGAGCGCAACGCATGTCGTCATTTTTATCCTGCAATAATTAGGCCATTTACAGGTCGAAACTATTAGCATGCTCTAATTTGCTATTGAAAAACTGCATTGCCGTAATACTTATACTGCAGCTCACAAAGTCATTAAATGTCTAAAGCGCAATCTCTCCCAAAACTGATTTACCCGTTTAATAATGGTAGACTATGACTGATTAACGGCTAGTAGCATATCCACAAGCAACTATCAGGTCGTCGACACATTGGAGTGCTACAGTAATTGCTAATATTAAAGAATGTTAAAGCCAAGACTTAGAACTTTGGAAATATCTAATAAAGAGAAAAATGAAAATTATTAGGCATTCATCTTTAAAATTCATTATCAAAACTGGGACCAAGCATTTGAATTATTTAGATAGAAATAAATTAAAACATTCAGAATGAAATGAATAGAATTGATAATAATGATAAGAAAAATATTACAATTTAAGTACACCCGCAACAAACTTTGATTTTCATTTGTCAATGGAGATTATTATTTCGTCAAATAGATATCGTCTCTCAAGATAATAGTTGATTTTAGCCAGGTACCCGAATCTGAGATGTTATGCACAAGTTGCAAAGTATATAATGAGGTAAACGAAGATATTGATATTTTATCACCAACATGCTCTGTCAAAATCTATAGATTGATCCAATTTAAATATTTTAGTGGCCTAAAATCATAAATTCCCTACAAATGAAACAACCCTACCGTAGGCCTCCCATGATCCATATCCCTTTGTTTGCCCCCGGGAGCTCTTGTCACTTGTTAGAAATTTTACACATACTACTCTACAACGCTATCTATCTATTTTTTGCTTTCGACAATCAAACGCTGAATGAGGTCAAATAATATAAAGATTGACATGAGATGGTTACTAGTTTAAATAAGAACAGTTTCAACAAGCAAATGAACGTCTCGTTCACGATCGGTGCACGGAGCATTCCGAGTGAGGTTCCGCGCGTGGTTTCTTGAATGCGTTCTTTGTGTGCACGTTCCTCTATTTTAAACTTGTGAGCTCGGTTTCGTACAAGCCCTTTTTTTAATTTATCAGAAGAAACGTTTAATTTTCAGAGTTCAACATCTTAAAACTAAACATTTTACAAACATTACTAAACATGCTCATGCTTTTAATGCCATGACATGTTTAGGGGAGTTGATTTTGTGTATGCTACCGACTAGCAAATTATGATTTTGGGCCTCAGATTCCCTTTAAGCAGTGTGTAGGCCCTGTAACAGTATAACTTGTAAAGCCCCGGTCACATAGGACCCCGGAAGCAACACGATTCACCCCGACTCATTGTTCTGAGGCAGTTAACTGTGAATTAACAAAGAGTCGGGGTGAATAGTGTTGCTTCCGGGGTCCTATGTGACCAGGGCTTAAAGCACAGGTTTGCCAGACACGGTTTGGAGTCGCAGCCTCGGGGGAGTATTTACTTATAATTTATCATTGTCGCCTTTCAATGGCTCATCACACCACCATGTCAGGGACTTTAAACATGGTAAATATTTATGCACACCTACGACAGTACGTCTCTGTATTAGCTTGTGTAAAATTCAGGTTCGAGACACGCCTATGTCGTCATTGTAGCTTTCTGGGAGGTTCTTGCTGCAGTAATAACTCACTTTGAAGTTTTTCATCGTCATTTTTTCAGTAACCTTACACACTACGGTACCGGTTAAGTAATTGTATTTTAGCGATATAAATCCTGGTATTTAACTGGTTTATACATATATGCTGCTAGAAAAGTCTGGTATTTGGACGTTGACTATCTTTCATTTAGCCTATGCCAGTCCCCATGCAATTATTTACCACCCTCCAACCCACAAGACTCACTACTAACTTATCATCATCATCACCATCGTTGTGTACAGCTTACTCATTACAGTGGCAAGTACATATACCCTGTTGACAATTATTTCATTTCAGCCAATTAGTTGCTGCTCTTTTACTAGCTAATAACATGTTCTGGACGCTGATTATCCGTCGCATTAACCATGCTCAACGGAGTGCTCACTTTGATTTATCATCGGTACCATTTCAGGAGCTTACCACACAACAACGTAACCTGTCCAGTGATTTGTACTTCATCCAAAGAAACGCCATTATAGGCTTGAACGGAAAAGCCCAGAACTGAACTCATACCATGCAATGTCCGTGCAGTTATTGCCTCAGGGTGTGTTCACTGCGGGTTTATCATTGCCACCATTTCAGTTAGTAGCTTTTCACGCCATAATGTAATCTGTCGAGTGATTGTATTTCAGCCAATCAAACGCAATTATTTCGATAGCTTATTACATAAGATTTAAACGAAAGGCCCCATTCTAAAGTGTCGCCCATGCAATGTCTGTGCAGTTACTGTCCCAGGGAGCATCATCATTGCCACCAATTCAGTAGCTTATCCCATTATCATGTTACCTGTCAAGTGATTGTATTTCAGCCAATCAAAATCCATTATTTCGATAGCTTATAACATAAACTCGAACGTTAAAGCCCAGAACCAAACTCAAACCACATGCAGTGTCCGTGCATTTATAGCCTGAGGGAGCACTCACTGCAGTTTTATCATTGCCACCATTTCAAGAAACCTTCGTAATGGATTGATGAGGACCGATGCACTTCATCACGAATTACAACACCCATTCAAATCGATTCCAAAGTAATGCCTCAGTCACACCAGTGCGACCATCCCCGTTTCCATGGTTTCAATGGCTTTCGAAAACCTTTTGTTTTCTACAAATTCTGCAAGGCACTGAAGTAGATAGACGTATATTTTGTGATCTTCTTCTTCTTCTATTTCTTCTTCTTATTCTTCTTCTTCTTCTTCTTTGTCCTCCTCTTCTTCTTCTTTTCTTTTTTTAGGGTTAGGATTGGGGTTAGGGTTAATCTTCTTCTTCCTCTTAGTGGTGGTCTGACTCCTTCATCCATGAAGCTTCTTGCAGAGCAATATCCACTTCGTTGACGTTAAAATGTGTAGAATAGTAATGATCAGCATGCAGAACTTGATGTTAAAGGAGATGATGTATTCACAAACTGACTTACATGCATAAATACAACTGTGTACGAAATTAAGAGAAGATTATCACACGTATTCTGGGTCATTTCAGTTTGAAAATGCCAATTAACCGTTAACCTTAAGGAGCGCGAAAGGAATACACAGCCAGCAGACACGTTGGAAGAATGGAGTTTCTGGTAGTATTGCTTGTGGGGTGTGAATTTGCATTCATTTTTCGCGTGAGGCGGATGGCGTGCTGTTGACGAAAACGACAAATTGCGTTGTTTTTGTTTCTGGGTCGATTCAACAATCTATGAACATGTTTTAATTGAAAGAACTGCATTGTAGTGATATTTTCTACTGCGGCTCACAAAGTAGTTAAATATCTGGAGCGTCATCTTTCCAAAAACTGTTCTATACGTTTAAGTTGGAAGAATGACATATGAGTTAGCGTGTATAGTTACATACCTTAGAACCCCAGGTTTTATTTCATATTTAGTTCCTTTCTCAGATTTGTTTGATGGGTTGTCTAATTGGCAACTCGTTGTTATTAATGAACTTGAAACCAGACACCCTAACTTTCGGCCGAGCCGATATGTTAGGGTGATGTGACTGCATTTTAAGCTCAAGGCAATACTGTCATTATTACAGATTCAAGTAAAAGATGAAGCGTGTGCCTTGGTGTCAGAAAAGGTTGCGCTGAAATTGATAATTCTGAAATCGTGAAGGGGCTGGCTATCGTTGAGAATGGAGAACTTGCAACGGAATACAAAAGGGAAATTCATTCTGTGATAGAAAAGTATTAAAGTGTAGACGTATGATAATTGATAAGTTTAACTGTGATTCTTACTGTTTTCACAAAATAGCATATTTCTGAGATATGAAAGGCCATGCAATTCTTTTGAAATGTGTTAATAATTTTTGATAGGTAATCCTGTTTAATTTTTTTTCAAAGGAATAGAATATACGAAAGTCATAACGAATGATTTAAAATGATTTAGGTATAAACCCATGAGGATAAAAAACACACAAATATAGATAGAGATCACTAAATATCTAGAAAGCTTGCTAGCTAGCTAGATAGATAAAGGGAGAGAGAGAGAGAGAGAGAGAGAGAGAGAGAGAGGTGGGGGGGGAACATATAATTGGATTGATTACTTTTTTATGAAAAGAAAACAGGTGGAATCTGTGGGACTTACATTTTATAGAACTCGGAAAAAATACAGATTTAAAACGCATGAAACGAGATCACATGAAATATTTCATCGTTACACGTTGACATGAATGAAGCAGAGTTGACAAAAGTGCAGGTTGAATTGTTTATTCTATTTCATCTTGAAACCATCATAAAATGTGTATTTGTATATCGCGAATGCTAGCACGGAAAAGTATGAAATATCGACGGAGCTAGCAAACAAAGCGATGATCAATATCAATTTCTATCCGACATATTTCAAAGAAGAATTCTTTATTCACACTGAGCAGCTGCATTCTAAACCTTTTATAGCAAATCCTTGAGGACTCTCTCGAGAAATAAATGTACGCTTCTATGCCTCGGTTCTGTCCGCAAGCATTTTAAGTTTGTTAAAAATATCTCTATTTCATAAGAATCATTGTCCGTGCTCTAGGTTTCCATAAAGGAAAATCCATTAAACCAATGTATGGGTTGGTTCAGACGCTTTTGAATTTCATCCTTGTATGCCTTTTTTAATTTTTTTTTTACAAACACGATTACAACAAGAATAGATTCATGAAGGGTTGCTTCAGTGATCTAATACTTGCTTATCCGCCACAACGCTCGTAGCGTGTACAATTGATTTATTTTTTTTCTCGCTGTAAAAAAAGCAAATTTTGTATTCCAGATTCTAGATTCGTTTTATTCATTTCATTTTCTAAACCACAAACATACGTTGTGGCAGTTATTGTTATTGTTATCATTCTGATTACGTCATTATAATTTTACAGGAAAGAATACAAGATAAGTACTTTATTGTAATATCTTATCATATTTATAGAACAGTTATGGAGGGGGAAAAAACGTAATCAACCCTTTCATCTCCTGTTGTTTAGAACACTCCATGCGCAATTATCATGATTATCCCGAATCTATCACCCATCCTCGCATTCCCCACCCGCAAAATTATTGTAGAATTTTGATTGATTGAATAGAACATTTAATTCCTTTTTCAAAAGACATAATAAACATAGGAAAATATAAGATAACGTAGTAAAAATCAGAGGGGGCGAAGACCCTTGAAAGCAAGGCTTGTGTTGGGTGAATACCTGATTGCTGAGCTCACGCCCACGCCTACAATTACGCCCACAAAAAAATCTATAAAAAGGTTTTCACTTAATTTTGATCTCTTTTCGTACACCCTTCCCCCCCCCCCCCCCACAATTTAAGGGGGCATGTACACATACGCCCATACCTGTAGGAACGCTCATGTACATGCACCTAAACCCATCCGTGTTATTCGCAAAGAAACGCGAAAGCAGACATGAAAACTACCGTTCTGTATTCTTTACAGGCACAGACGAAATAGCCGAATGAAAATTCCGCACCGAAAATTGTGAAAAATTGGGTCATATTTCATATAGCAAAGTGATCTCGATCGATCAAATTAAAAAATGGGGCAATCTAACTTAAACGGAACAGAGTATTAGTATTTTCACTTTGTCATTAGGGCAGATTGGATGGCTGATGTCATCTCAACAGATACGTGGGTTCAATCACCTGAAGGTATTTCCAGCTATCTCCAAGAGGCATGTGCCAGAATATTCGGCGAAACTTTAATGGTTAATGCGTTGCAATTTGACATGTTTCAATATTCTAAATTCAATGGTATATGTCTTCTTATGAAGAAAGAATCTTAATCCTTTCCGTGTTGCATTAATTCTAAGGGTAGGCAGGCCCGGATGAAGGATTTTGAAATAGGAGGGAGGGGGAGGGGGGGGGGGACAGGGACCGTAGCCCGTAGACCGACTAAGGCAAGTTCGAGCGCGGAAGAAAAAAATTGAATCGTAGACGAGCTTAGATGTGTTTTCCTGTCATTTTGGGGTCTTTTCATGGGTTGCTTCTCTGGTGCTTAATAAGGGGAGAAATGGAGCAAAAAAATCATTCCTCTCCGAATTTTAGGGGACATGGGACATGTGCCCCCCCCCCCCCTCTGGTTCCGGCCCTGGTAGGGATTGCACAGCGCAAGCCACAAGCTTTGGGTGCAAACAGTGGAAAACACGCACTGGATAGTGAGTGTATTCCTTGAGTTTACACAAAAGAACTCTACCTATATATAGAGATATGTTGTTGTGCAAAAAATGCGAACTAAACCTCTTAATTGTTAAGTGATGCTTTATCTTAAATTCACTATTTGATATAATATGCTCACCATTTTTTATCCTCGGCAAATTATGTTTGAAAAGATGAATGAATGAATGAACGAACAAGTGAATGGTAATCTGGGCCGACAACAATTTTGTTTCACTGCGCCTTTTTCGGCATACTGATATCATGCTTGATTCGGCCAGAGTCACCGACCTCCATTACCTTTCTTGCATCTAATTGCACTAATTTAGTTCAAACATTTCGAGGATAATTACGGAATTTCGCGGGTTGTTATACAAATATTTTTTAATCCCATTTACCAATTACTTTTATCAACTTTGGTTACAGAGTTATAAGCATAACTAACAAGCGTGTGTAATTGAGTGCATGGCTATCAATACATGGGCAGGGATGTTGCTACCCATCATGCAAATAGAGGAAGCGTATATCATCTGAAAGAAGGATGAACTTTCACTCCCTCCTTATATGAAACAGCCAAAACTCATCGGAATCCTGGGCGGTGTTTCACCAAGATACGAAAGACTTTGAGAACGACTTTAAGTTCGATTGGTATCTCTTATTGTGCGTAATAATTCATAATAGTACGCGCATTCAGTGCACGAATTGATACCAGTCGATCTTAAAGTTGTGCGTAACTTTAAGAACGACTTGGTGAAACACCGCCCTGTAATGTTTATATTCTGTAGTTAAAGCGCCATATTTTGATTTCGTAAAGCAAAATGATGACAAGTCCTTTCCATAATGCACGTAAGTATCAAACATTATCTAACAAAAATTATCGTCTGGAATTGATTAACTATCTAATCTAAAACTGACCTATTTTCTTGCTGGAGTGACGCCAAATTGTATACCACAAGGAATCGCTTTCCATTATCGTCATGCACTAATCGTGTCATTAGGTCCCCAATCCTAATGTCGACAGAAATTTGATGGTGTTTGTTCGATATTTAAGTCATGTTAAACGAGCCCCCAGCGAGATTATTTTCCTGTGAGAGTATGAACAAGATAAAGCTTTCTTTAGGAAGCTAAAACACTTAGCCCGTATTCCGATAGCGAGGTTTAAGTTAACCCTGGTCTAAATATGTGGTTTAAGTATGGGATGTCATAAGAGGTCTGAATCTATAACAGTCGATGTTTAATTTACTAGGATATTTGGCACTCATAGTATTAAAAACTGTATTGGAATAAAAACTTAAATATTTTTCTACGATATTAGAGCATGGAAAAAGAGAGCAGTTAACATAATAATTATACAGTTTAAATAAAGTTTTGGCACTTTGGGCTACCCATACATAAACCACAGATTTAAACTCTAGTTTATGTTAAACCTTACATCAGAATACGGGCCAGAGTGTTGACTCTTTAAAAAGGAACATTGCATTATAACAGTCATAATAACAAGTTCACTGACATTTAAGTGGATTATCAGTATGTGTTACGACTGCAACACACTTTTGGATATCAGCATTTTTGGACTACAGCCCACCCTTAAAAGATACGACCGGCTTATGACCTGATTTAAATTGCAATAGAAATCAAAATGGGCAATTGACAGATGAGCTCTATCAAACCAACTCTAAACGCAATATTTAGGCGCGTAGTTACCTGATATACCAGATGTAAGAGACAATCATTTTCAAATCGTAGATAATCAATTTCCCTATCACTCGGAACGGATTTCGTGTTCTTTTTAATGATACAGCTTGCATTATGCCCTTTTTTCGATTTCATAATCACTCTGACTATCCAGAACCTCACTCAAAGATATTTCATATGTTTGAATACCTGGGATATATACGATTACATTTTCTTCTACAATCGGATCGTAAGCGAGTAGTATAACATGTGCGATTGGCTTTAGGACTATTTTTCTGCAAGAGACTCCTGGTCAATAGAGGGATGACCACTTAAAAGGGTCAACAGATAGCCAGTAGGAACATCAAAATTGAGGAGGTCAACATTGCTAAGTGGTAGATGTCGCCGGCGTTCCATTAATGGTAATTAATCAATGTCATCCTGAAGATGTAGGTAAAACAACACGAGGAACATCCCAATACAACAAACAATTGACCTATTTCCATGTCAGAGTACGTTTTTTTTTGCTTGGTTGTGAACAAAGTTTTCTGCGTTTTATACATGTATTGATTTCTTTTTATGATTTTAAGATTTCGAAAATCATCGACTTTTTAGGTTATTAAATGTTGATATCATAAGTTGTTAAAATGTCTTTCTAAATAGAATGATTTTACGTTGAATCGGATGGAATTTTGATCAGATGGGACGCAGTTTTGGTAAAATAAAACTATGAAGTGATATGAAGTTTACCCGAAAATACATAACGGAAATAATTGCTACAATTTAAAAGAAACTTAATGCCAATTATTAAGATTTTGAATAAACCACATTAAAGAACTTTACTATTCAGACCAAAAGAATGTGAAAATATGGGTGATGAAACTTCATCACCATGACTTTTGAAATTATATTATCCTGTATACCTGGAAACTTTAATGGCACGGTCGTGCTTTAGTTAGATTAGCATAAGCTTTTCAGAGAAATAGGATATCAATTTTGAATAACCGGGCACGAATTAAGAGATAGGGAGAAATCGAAAGAGAGAACGGGAAAGAGAGAAAGAAAGAAAGAGAGAGAGAGAGATGGAGAGAGAGAGAGAGAAAAAATGGGGGGGGGGGGGGGTGAGGGCTACAGAAGGGTGATGATGCTATAGAGAAAGCAAAGAAGATACACAAAGTATACATGGGGGGGGGGGGGGTGGGTGAGGGCTACAGAAGGGTGATGATGCTATAGAGAAAGCAAAGAAGATACACAAAGTATACATGAACATGACGAAGATAAATTATCAGTAGGCATACATATGTAGAAAACAGAATAATGTGAAAAGTGGTAGAGACAAGGACAAAAACAGGGACACGAAAGATTGAAAGGAAGGAAGAATAAGTAAAGAACCAAAAACATATATGAGCAGTAGGAACGATACGGGCTTTTTATCGAAGTTCATCTGACAAGCTTGAATTAGGACACCCCACTGGCATGGCTGGTAACACACCGCCATGAAGAGAACCCCAAAGTATACTGTACTCATTTTCTGGTTACCACAATCGACCATGAGTAAACCGAGTGTTGGAACAGAAAAGGTCAAAATATTCCCCAAAATATTAATCATAACTTGGTCATAATCCTGTAATGGATTAATATTTCAGTTCTATCATTTTATCATCACGGTCCCCTTCCTCTGATCCCTTAATCCTTGGATGGGTGAGTGGGCTCAAGGGACCGTTTCACAGAACGGGTTGATACTGTTTCCCCACGGACAACTGTTAAAAGCTACGGCAATCCTTGCATGTGATTGGTCGAGAGTACATTTATCCTGTAAGACCATTAGCAAGACTGTTCATGAAATACACCCCAGGGATTCAACTGACTCTCGGAAAAGTCGACCCTCGAAAGTGCATTACCGAATAAAAGATTTAGGATGCGTAAAAGCTGACTCACACTTTTATGTTTTACACTGCGTTTTTAAAATCTAAAACGATCCCTGGACGCATAAAGACAGAAGTCATGGTGTACTGGCGTTCAGCGTACGCTCCTTGGACGCAAGCCTAATGTCAGTTTACCGTCTGATCAGTGTATACTGTGTGCTCAGTGAGCGTTTTTATTTCCATAAACGCTGGGCTGACGCATGCTAAAAACGCAAAGGTGTGAGCCGGCCTTGAGGACAGTGACGCTACGATGGGTCAATTAAGTGGTTAACGGATGGCCTAACATTGCACCCCTTGGCGCCAATTTGGTTTTAAGATGTCTGGTTTTAGGCCGATTCACACCTTTGCGTTTTTAGCCTGCGTCTGCCCAGCGTATTTGAAAATTGAAAACGATCCCTAGGCACATAAAGTATGACGCAGGTCATACGGTGGACTGACGTTCCGCGAACTCTCCTTGAGCGCAAGCCGAACGTCAGTCCATCGTCTGATTAGCACATACTGTGCGCTAGAGGAGGGTTTTTAATTAAAAAAATCGGTAGGCCGACGCAGGCTACAAACACAAAGGTGTGAGTCGGCTTTAAAAAGAGGCAATGTACTCACACATTTTCCTTTCAATATGTATTTTCTTTTCAAGTTAAATGTTAGGCTTAAAGGTAGAATACTTCTTTTTAAGCCGAAAGTCTGACTTTCCCAGATTGTTGTGTCATGTTGAAGAGTACTAAATGTTAGAACTTATCATCAATCAATTGAGCACAAAGATTGGATATGATGAGCGCATTTATAGTTATTCCAATGATAGTTTTTTTTTATTCGACGCCTCGAATTAATAGACCGTGCGTTAAAAATTCAAAACGGCCGTTGAATGTCCGTTGACCCGAGTGGAGATTCTCTCTCGGCGTGTATTCCGCATATGATTTATGTATGTGGCAGTGTATTGAAGTTCACGCTAAACATGCACTAACAGGGCTGTGTGTGTGAGTGGCATTGAAGTAATATGCGCTAGCCGTATCGGGATATCGTTGGGATGATACGGTGATAAAGATGACAGACAATAGGTGAATTCAAGTACGGTGTTCGGTGTTGGTGTTGGTGTTGAGAGAGCAAAACGGTCCGTAAACCGAGCTCCAACACCGTTGGTCATGTTACAGAAGTGATAAAGAAACGACCGGAAATACGTCAGAATCTTGCGAGGTCTACCCCAAACACCGACAGACTTCAAGTTTGGTGTTGAGGCTGGTGTTGGTTTGCTGCAACACCAACACCAGCGTTCAACACCGAATTTGAAGTCACCCAATGGAATCGATATTTATTTCAATGAAATATCATAGACTACTAATGACTTAAATATTTAATTGAAGTTATTATTTTGGTATATTTTGGTACAGAACAAGTTGATAGCATAATTGTAAAGTATGCAAATGTAGTTTTTACCTTTAAACGATACCTTTAAGGCATATGCAGTTGTCTATCTTCCACATAATAGAATTGATTGTCACGCAACAAGTATTGTTATGAACACTATCATATTACTTTCCTCACATTGATCAGTTGATGTTGATGGAAGCTAATGGCGCGGTCACACCAACAGATAGATGCCACTCTGCTGCCAAACTGAATTATCTTAAATTCGAAGTATCAACGAGGATTGGTGTGTTGTTTACTCGATAATAATAATAATGATATATCTTGTATACCCAGGGTATAGCCACATTCAGCTGTAAGCTAGCTGCTCTTCCAGCGGGCCCTGCATAACATAAAGTTATTATTACCCTTCTCCTTTCTTAAATACCGAGCGCCTGGCAAGAAGGCAGATGGTCCCATTTTTATAAGTCTTTGGTATTACTCGGCCGGGGATCGAACCCACGACCTTCCGTTCATGGGACAGACGCTCTACCACTGAGCCACACATGACCGACGAATTTGAACTATTGAAATTGAGAAAAAACAACCTTGAAACATATATGTCAAACGGAATAAGACAGTAGTAACTACAATTTTGTTTGATGCGGTTTGCATGCTAGCATGGTGGGATCAATCTGTTCGTGTGACTGCCCAATTGGGAAATTCACGATGTGTTAGGAGAAATGTTGCTTTTATTCAACTCTGTTGAATCAGTAACAAAACTACATTTTGGTTTCAACAATATTCTTTCAATAATATTACCTCTAATCGCATATTTCGCTTTGAATTACATTGAAGGGTTTATCGACCCTTCTTAAAGACCCTTCATGTGCGCCAACTGGGTTGTGTTTCTTAAAGCTGTGTGTAGATCTATGTACGACTGTAAGAACAACTGGTTACCCTTTTCGCACTCAATGGTATCTCATAGCGCTGACTCATACCGAAGAAGGGTAATCAGTCAGTCGTACAGTCGTGCGCAGATCTACCTTAACTTTATGCCCTGGTCACATAGACGCCCGGAAGCAACACGATTCAACACGATTCTTTGTTAATTCACAGTTAACTGCCACAGAACAAAGAGTCTTGTTGAATCGTGTTGCTTCTGGGGCCCTATATGACCTGGGAGGTGTTTCACCAAGATAAGAAAGACTTTACGCACGACTTTAAGTTCGAGTGGTATCCCTTCTTGTGCGCAATGATTCATAATAGTACGCGCATTCAGCGCAAGAATTGATACCAGTCGAACGTAAAGTCGTGCCTAAAGTCTTTCTTATCTTGGTGAAACACTTCCCAGGGCTTAAAGGAAATTACACTCAGAGATTAAATTGCTATCATTAAATGAAGAAAAATAAGATGAACACACTGTGAAAATTTGAGCAAAATCGGATAATCCATTCAAAAGTTATGAATTTTCAAAGTTTTGATTTACATCCCTCATGGGCTCCTTAAATTGGCAAATGCACAGGCACAAAATGGCTGCCAACATGGAGAACTCTCCATTCGCTTTGTACACAAAATTTCACATTTTCCTCTTTTTCCAGAAAAGTAGACAAAAGTATGTTTCTTCGGTTAAATACATTATAGCCACATTAATTCTCCAAGCATTCCAAAAAGAACGGTGATGATTCCTCATTTGAAATATGATATTGATCCATTTTCAACAAATGTATATACAAAGTGAATGAGGAGTTCTCCATGTATGACATGACCAGCACAGGTGGAAATGATGACTTTGAAAATTCATAACTTTTGAACGGATTATCTAATTTTGCTCAAATTTTCACAGTTTGTTCATCTGATTTTTCTTCATTTACTAACAGTACATTATTGTCTGGGTGTAATTCCCATTTAATGAAACACAACCCTGTACGGCTTTTTCAGCTTATGCATGCACTTTGGGTAGATGTTTGTTCGTAAAACGAGATGCAGAATTTGATCGCACTGCGCCCCCATTCATCCGTCCATTTAGGCCGAGGTACGCGCAGGACAGGACACAGGTCGACAGCTGAATCCAGCGTATGGAATAATTTCTAGAACAGAAATGTTGCAATGCAGATGAAGTAAACTGTCAGTTGGTCGTTGTTTATATAGCATTTAAACACGCCATCTATCTAGTAACCTATTTCGAGGCAAGAGACAAATTATTTAATATTATTACCTGGCCATCGCATAGATGCCCTGTAAGCGCTTTCGCATGAATAAATTCCTGCCGGTACCCATTCACCTCACCTGAGTTGAGTGCAGCACATTGTTGATAAATTTCTTGCTGAAGGAAATTGACGCCGTGGGTGAGATTCGAACCTACGACCCTCGGGTTGAAAGGCGAGAGTCAGAACCACAACACTGCGACGCCTCCACACGCTGTCGCTAATGCCGAATTTTTATGATTGAACAACAAATTGCAGTTATTTTTAATCAAGATAAAATGATTTCCTGGAATTTGTACTACTATAAATTGATATACCGATACATGATTCCTAGGTAACCACAACTAGGCCTGGCACGAAGCCGTTGACCTGAGGGGATGGACAACCATCGTAGACTATAAAACGGGAAATATATATTAATTTAACGGTTAAAAAAGATGAGAGATTTGGTTTTTTTTCACCTGTTTTTTTCTTCTTTTGCTTGTCAGAAATGTTTTGAAACACAGTTTCGCCCCGTTCAAGTTCAGCCGTAGTGGGTACTCATCTGTAGGTCTCGTTGCTGGTACTAACTATACTAACTTGTATCTTCAAGCATATCAACCTTCGGATTATCTACTCACCGACATTGCAACGTTCTTGGCTCTTTGGGGAGGTTATAAAAAGTGCGTTTGTTCCTTCTTGGAATTGAATTGAAACCTTTGACATTAGATATTATTAATACAGTTCTTATGGCAAAGAAAGTTTCACAGCATTCAATAGCCTCCAAAACACGTGCTCATATGCAGCTGGAATGATTGAAGTTTCTCAGTAAAACCTCTCGTGGAATACAAAACTATTTCTAATCTTGAAAGAAGAGGATTGCATTCATACTTACCATTACATTGCATCAAATTGAGGAAAGATACGGTATATGGCTTATTGTATGGGAGAATCAATGATGAATTCTGGCAAGCAATATGTTCATGACATTCCTCAATATTTGAGATTCCAGATTGTACGCCACCTGGGGGCAAAGAAAAGAAGATTAAATATTTGATTATGTCTGCTTTTGATAACGTTGACATTACTATACTTGACATTTCCGTATAATCGTTATAATACTCAAGAGCTAAGACAAAAATATTTTTGGGAAATCAGAAAGCACTTTAAAACATAGCACCACAGTGCACGTTATTTTCCAGTAAATGAAGTAAAACGACGGAATATCAGATAATAACTCGCATGAGAGCGTAGATCCAGGATTTCTCATGGCACTGGATCCGCTTATGCTAATTAAATGTATAAATTATTGCATCAAAATTAATATATTTCAAGAGCTAACAGTTTGGAACACTGTGGTGCTATATAGAAAAAAAAATGTGTTCTTTTCCATCATCACCTTTCATCATCAGTAAATTTTCAAATGGTGTGTTCTTTTTTTTTGCACTACAACATTATTCAATATCTAATGTCGCTATTTGATTTTCCACTGTATGCATATACTAAGTATCAATTGCCATGTTACTGTTACTTGATATTGTAATGTTGTTTTTTCAGTTTAGAGAAATGAAATCAATCTGATAGTGAAATCTACATTTATGCGAAGGACATCGATGATGGCACAATCGATTTTTTACCGACCAATAACAAAAAGTGGGGAGTCTGTGTTACAGGGAGAGTGGCGGCTGTGTATTTTTTTACACACTCCCATATGTGCTTGCAACGATTAACTGAAAAATAGGTGGGGTAGGCTCTAGCCCCAGCTACCCCAAGTTCAATGGTCCCTGCTAAAAGAACATCGAGATAGTAATTGAAGATAATTTCAATCAACATTCAACATGTTCACTCATCATGAATGTTTAATCCATTAAATATGTCGCTGCTGGGGAAAAGAGTGAATTAATTGGGATTCGGATTGTACATTGATTGACAGCACATCGTTGGTGCCTCGTGGTATCCGCAAAGAGAAAAGAGATGACAAGATGATCGATATTACGACTGCTGCCGCTCATTGAGTGTGGAAATATTGGTTACGTGCAACACGATATTCTGCTCCGCCAACACAAGAACGCTTTATATTTATCTTGGACATTTTCATAAATTGATTATTTTATATGGGGGAAACCCATAAGAATATGTACAAATTTATTCTGGAGAAAGGAGGTACAGGGCTTTACATATCTTTTCGGTTGACAGAATGTGTCACATGAAGAAGGATTGCCTATTGACTACTTTTATGCAAAAAAAAAAGAGTGTCCAAATCAACAATAATGCAGTGCTGCCTTTTTCGGTAGGGGTATTGCTAGGAGAATTTTCGGTTTTCTGAATTAAAATTGAGCTGAAAAATTTACCCTTCTCCAAAGTCTCTCTAAATTTTAATTTGTTTATATGGACTTCACAAATGGTCAATTGCAAACAGTATTCGGTAAGTTTTAGGTTTTAAAATTTCTTGAATATTTGTGTCTTGATTACTTGTTTCTTGATTTCTTGTATCTACTGACCCCTTTCCATATATTGACTTCTAATATCTCCATCAAGGCCATTGTATATCATAAATACTTTGTAGTTAGTTATCGATTATAATAACAGAATAAAATGATTATTTGGCGCGCTGCTCATGTTACTTAAAAAGGCTGCAAATATCTTAGTTTTTATTTACGTAATCACGGTTGCTTTCGATTCGCGAGTGATCCTTGCTTTTTTTCTCACTCTCTCTGTTTCGCGGATACACGAACACACATACACACACACGTACACACACCACATATATGTTGCACCCGTCTCTTTTTCTCTTTCTCTCACTATCTCTGTTTCGGGTACTCACATACCATACATACACACACGCACATAATATGTTGCCTCGCTCTCTCCCCCCCTCTCTCTCTCCCTGTCTCTCCCTCTCTCTCTCTCCTTCTCTCTCTATCTATCTTTCCCTCCCTCTCCGTCTCTCTTTCTCTCCCCCATCTCCCTCTCCCTCTTTCTCTATCTACCCATGTATTCCAAATTCGTTTTATACCCAGACTTCAGCAACACATGTTACAGCTGAAGAATGTCGGAGCTGAAGGGGACGGAAAACGATTTGTCATGAATATCCGTTCACTTTTCCTGAACATGACACATTACCTTCCTGAATGAACAACCCCTCAAACCTCAAAGGAGTGATGGGGAAGTCACACCTACAGGCCGACTTATAGCTCAGTTAGTTCTTAAAGCGATAGACCAGTTTTGGGAGGAGGGCGCTTCAGATATTTAACTAGTTTGCGAGCTGCAGTAAAATTATTACAATAATGCAGTTTTTCAAGAGTAACTTAGAGCATGTTCATAGTTTGAATGAAATCGACCTAGAAATGGCTTAGTTATCGCAAAATAAAAAAAAACATGCTGCGGTCGTACTCCCTTACAGAACATGCTTCACGTACAAAATGAACGCGAACTCACACACCGCAGACAAAACCACCGATCGCACCGTCCATTTCAGGCCGACGCGACGCTCCTCCGTGCTAAAGCACTTAGCACACCGTAGGAATAATGGCTGATTGACGTGTTCGACGTAAAATACACATAATACGAGCAAAAATATACTTCTTATATCCTACACAGATATATTTACCCATGTAAAGCAACTTGTGAATACATCAGCTTGTTTAACATCACTTTCTGCATCCCGGTCATTACGAATCTATTCCTTTAAATTCAAACTATGAACTATAAATTGAGCTTTGTTTATCCAATGAATTTGTACGATAGGGATAGAGAAAGATATACTAAAAACATTAGATTCTAAAAAGGAATAAGACAGTAATTATTGCAATTTTGGTGATATAGTTTGAGAGCAGGAAGGGATTAGTCTGTCGGTGTGACTGCTCTGTAATGTTCAGGTGTGCGAAATCCAAGCATCTTCTTTTTATGACCCAATGAACATGCAATTATTTAACGCCTTTGTGAGCACCTTCGTCAAAGACGTAACTTGAAAGGGGATAAAAGTCAAGTTTTTCATCGACAAGATACATCCTATATTAACGATCTTCCTCGCAATTTAGTGAACACACATTTATCTATTTATGTATTTATGTATTATAATAATAATAATAAAAGATGCAATTTATATAGCGCATGTATCCACTCTGCGGAGTGCTCAAGGCGCTTTGCATTATTATTACCATGGCTTTAGCCCGGCGTACACCAGCGCACATGGCATTTCAAAGAATAAATATTCCTGCCAGGTACCCATTCACCTCACTTGGGTTGAGTGCAGCACAATGTGGATGAATTTCTTGCTGAAGGAAATTGACGCCATGGGTAGGATTCGAACCTACGACCCTCTAGTCGAAAGGCGAGATTCACGACCACCACACCACGGCGCCTCCACCGTCTCCACTGTTACTTCTCTACGGTAGCTCCATCATTTTTCTATAACGGTTTATTGATATACATGCTACTAAATTTGACGCATTTTGACTGAGGCGTCGTGGCGTGCGCCTGAAATCAAGCTGTTCGGGACAGTCATAGACTTTGGTTAGTTCCTGCCTGTGGGTTTGAAGCCTGGTCGCATACCGTCTTTCGGATGGAGACGTTAAGATGGCGATCCTCTTTCTCTCTTCTTCTTCTGGCGTAAATATTCAGAATTGAATGATACACGCCTCTAAACTACATCCTTTCCTTTCCGTTTTTGACACTTGAAAATCATCCAGTATATCATAGAATCAAAACAACATGAGACCGGTGAATAATTTGAGGGCTGTTTTTTGTAATAATATTACCAGCTTTTTGGAACAGATGGAAAACACGTAATCTCCCGTTGTGAAAGGATTTATATAAAAAGGGAGAAATAAAGATATATGAAAATATCGTGAAAGTGTATTCACTTCATGAAGGTCAGCATGATGGTACATAACAGCCTGGGGCCGATTGCACGAAATAGTCTTAGCTATCCTCTTCATGCTAAGACGTCTTGACTTCTTGTGCCATCCTCGTAACATAGACATTAGCGTCGATATGACTATGTTAAGAGGGTAGCGCAAGAACTTAAGACGCATGAAGCAGATAGCTAAGACCATTTCGAGCAATCGGCCCCTGGTATATAATCTCGTTTCCTTGACCGAACGGATTATCTCTTGTTTTCCACAATTCCACCCCTTTTGGTCGCACCAAGGAATAGTTATTAGTTCCTTGGTAGCACGCAAAGTGAATTATATCACGTACTCTAGAGAACTTCGAAAGGATCCTAAAGCCCCGGTCACATAGGACCCCGGAAGCAACACGATTCACCCCGACTCGTTGTTCTGAGGCAGTTAACTGTGAATTAACAAAGAGTCGGGGTGAATCGTGTTGCTTCCGGGGTCCTATGTGACCGGGGCATAAGCAGGTTTTGAGTGACCATATCAGAAATCTAGGTGAAGGAATAAGGATGATCAACTATTCTTGAATCTCTGATATCTGATTTAACAATCCTCGTTTTCTAACGGCAAGCTTTTGAACAGAAGATCACCTGATAGCTTTGACACAACAACACTCAACTCTATTGTCCATTACCGTTTTAAAGTAATATATATATTTCATTTAGTATTACTGGACATTGCTAGAAAGTAGAGCACGCTCAATGGGAATATTGAATGACCTGAATATGAAAGAACAAATTAATTGCATCCATCACGTGGGAGTAGCTAGAAACCGTTTTAAAATTCATATGCAGGCCATGAATAGGTGTAGTACGTTGAATTGGACACCAGCCGTCTTCAATCACTTTATTTTGTATTTTGCATTGACCGGTACACCTAATTATGAGCGATTTTCGTTCCTCAGAAATTAATTGGAAATAAGAAGGAAATGAAATATGTAAACTTGACTGAAAAAACAAGCCTTTCATTTTGAGTGTTGCAAAGGCACATTACGATCATGTTATGACACATTTTATCTTCAGAATCTATTTCCAAACGCATTTTTAGAAATGTATAATTTCTCGAATTACTTACTTCACCCATATTTTTTATTTACATTTAGTACTTCAGAGAGATGGAAATCAGTCTACTTGAACAGCCTGATTTCGATTTCCGATCCCCGATCATAACATATCATAACATTCATATAGCGCAGAACCTTTTTCAATATATTCTACTGCGCCTTTAAGAGTACTTATCTTCTTGGTCGGGAACATCGACATTCCACTGAGTGAATGACATGTACATGTTCCTGAGTAAAATATGTAGTAATGCTTAGAATTTGATGTTGAAAAGACATGTGATCATGTGATCATGCCGATATGCGATGTTAAAAAGACGTGTGATCATGTGATCATGCCGATATGCGATGTGTTTTTATTCATGTACCACGTTTTCGTAATTCTCATTCTGTTTGTGGAGATGCAGTATCAAGACTCGCATATTTCTATCTTTAGAAAATTCGTTTTGATATAAATTTGATAAATCAATAATCTCAGTGGTCGAGGACAAACCGAAAATAAGTGCTCCCTTTATATGTGCGTGTCTGTATTATTTTCACTTACAATACCTGAAAATTGTGAAAAGTAGGACACACCTAAAGACGGTTTTAAGTGACCCAGAAGATTGAAAACCATGAATAAAGCATATTGATGGATTTTCAAACCAGTTGGCATTCAATCCATCCATTCTAAAAAGTAGTGATAACATATAGATGTTTTCACTTTTATCTGACATCCCTCGCATAGATAGATGGGGTCGGGTTTGTATAAAGAAATAATTCATCAAGCAAGCAAGGTTAAATATGGATTTATGCATGCACGAGGCACAGATTTCATTTTTCATTTTTCAAAGAGTAAGATCAAAATAAGGGATGAACTTGAGTGTGGGTAGGAAGGTACGTGCCCGGTACCTGTGTGTGTGTGTGTGTGTGTGTGTGTGTGTGTGTGTGTGTGTGGCGTACATAGTGAGAAGCACTCTAACATGGGTTGTGTTTCATATAGCTACTCACGACTCTACGCACGACTAGATACCATTAGCTCAGGCGATACATACAGAGTCATTATCAAGTACAGATTAGGATCATTAGGTGTAAAAGGAAAGGAAAGGATGTAGTTTAAAGGCGTGTATCATTCAAATTTGAATATTTACGCCAGAAGAAGAAGAGAGAAAGAGGATCGCCATGTTAACGTCTCCATCCGAAAGACGGTATGTGACCAGGCTTCGAACCCAAAGGCAGGAACTAACCCAAGTCTATGACTGTCCCGAACAGCTTGATTTCAGGCGCACGCCACGACGCCTCAGTCCACATATTCGTGCATTTTTATACTCACAGATTTATAAAACATAATCTTAATAAATGAATGTTTCAAATGACCTATATTTCTATACGAGGGATACTTTAAACGTAACGCTTTAGACATTCATTGAATGTACACACTTAAAATATCGAGAAATCTGGTCAGAAATTACTTTTTAGATATCTGATAGTTGTAACTAAATGAAATTCCCCCTCTTATAAAATATAGTATCTTACCCTGAGTTTCTTTTGCTAGATTTTTTAAAAGAGCCTGAAGATTCCCCGCTAAAGATTAAAGAATATATGACACTTGATGCTAACTATGCATCATTTGGGGACACATAATGGACCATAATTTCACATCTACCCTACACTCCCTTGTTTCACGAGAACCCCAATCTCTGCATGAATACTGATCATATTACCGTCTTTCCATATCGCTCCACATCGGCATCCTCAATTAGCCAGAGCGTGACAAGAAAAGGTCTTAATAAAGAGATACTTATATCCTTAATATGGCGGCCAGCTAACCCCTTGAAGTAGGCCGAGCCGAGCTTTCATTACAGTCCGACATACTGCGATTGATGTTATCTAGAATAAGACCCATCACCTTCAGCCACCTAGGCATTCATCAGCCGATATTAAGTCCCGGTCACACATTGTTGTCTACTGAGAAAGTAGCTCGGCTTTCTTTTCAACTTGGCCAAACGCTTCGACAAGCTAAACTCACAAGAGTTAGATAGATAGATAGATAGATAGATAGATAGATAGATAAATGGTTAATTGATTAAAAATCATGGCAGCTAATAGCTGAATTATTATTTCAATTTACAGAGTAAAACATAAATAATACAACATTATAAAAAGACAATTTGAAGAATAAAAACCTCTCGACATTCGAGAGAAAATTGCAGGTGCAGCTGCTCTGACAACGCCCTTATATAAATGTCTTTAAGTTAACCGGCACCTATAAATCTTTTTAAGTCGTGTTTCAAAGCTATTTGTATTTGAAAATGGAAAATAAAATTTCAATTTGAAGGTGGATTTAGAATTGAATAGATCTACGAACGACTGTTGACCCTTTCCGTCACTTAAATGATAACTCCTGACTCTGAATCGCAAGTGAAACGTGTCACCAGTCGTTCGTAGAGCCGTGGGTAGATCGACGGAAAGCTTTATGAAACACAGCACAGGTGATAATATTTGTCATGTAACAACCATCGTATGAAAAGAGCAACGAAATGGATTCATGTCCATATTTGAAAGGTTACGAATACAATAAACCTAATTAGTCCGTGACACTTTCCTGACAACACAGCCAAAACTCTTCAAAAATGCCTTTGCAAAAGACTTTAAAAATAAGTTGAGAAATAAGTTGAGTTATCAACTTATCAACAAGTTGGAAACTGTCGTTGGAACTAATCCAAAGCATTAGCGCAAATGGTACTTCCTTAGAAAGCGTATTTTCAGAAATAGCTGTACCCAACCGTTGCCCACGTTTACAGCTCTGTAAATAAGCTTTGCGTTTCCCCCCGCTTTTTATAACCTATTGCAGTTTCTAAAACCTAATTGGGACGTCACCAATTAGCGACCTTTAAAAAGGCGTTTTGCACAACGTAATAAAATTGTGCTGAGTTATATTCTTCCTTTCTGAAAAGAAAATCGATGAAAGGCGTTGAAAGCCATTTTGAAAGCCCGTTTCTTCCAAAATGAACAGTTGTTAGACACACCCAGTATGATATAATAACCATAATCATTGATAATAAAGACTGTTATGCATATATAACGCCACCTATAAATGTCTTTTAGCTCTGATCATTGATTATCATATATACGTCCAGATAAGACTACACTAAAATAGGTTGGCGCTTGGAATGAATTTGCTTCTCAAACGTGTCCCAAAATTTGAGTTTCCAAGCTTCTTTTCTGAGAATATGTAGCAATGCGACAGGGACGTAAGAGCGCTGTGAAAATGAACGCGTAGAGCAAAGATCGTGTTCGACTCAGGGTCAGATCAGATAGCTCTTACTATTCTACCTTTATTACATGATCGTTATCTCCTATACTTAACTCTGTCACGTGATGTATTTTAAGTGATCTTCTGAAGATGAACAGGCATGAAAAAAATCAATTGATTATCTTAAATAATGAAAAAATACATATTTGTATTTAAATTAACCTCGATTGAGTTAATTAAGTTACTTAAGAGTCTTTTATTTGAATTGAGTTGCTTTTTTTACGTAATCATGTGACATGGATTTAAAAGCGCGGTGGAGCTGGGCATGTAGGGCAAGGATCATGATCGTTTGAGGGTCAGATCATATAGCTCTTACTATTCTACCTATATTACATGATCGTTATCTCCTATACTTAACAATGTCACGTGATGTATTTAAAAGTGATCTACTAAAGAAGATCAGGCATGAAAAAAATAATGATATGTTATTGTACAAAATTGACCTTCTCGTACCATGTTTTGTATTTGAATTAACATCGTTGGAAGTGAATTAAGTTGTTTGTAACTTGAATTGAGTTGCTTGTACGTAACCACGTGACAGGAATTTAAAAACGCTGTGGAACTGGCCATGTAGGGCAAGGATCGTGTTCGACTCAGGGTTAGATCAGATAGCTCTTACTATTCTATCTATATTACATGATCGTTATCTTCTATACTTAACTATGTCACGTGATGTATTTAAAGTTATCTATGTATAGGATCAAGCATGAATAAAAAGAATATTGTAGTATGTACAATCAATTCATCATCTTATATAATGTTTATATTTGAATTAACATCGTTGGGAGTGAATCAAGCTGTTTGTTATTTGAATTGAGTTGCTTGTACGTAACCACGTGACAGGGATTTAAAAATTGCGAGGAAGCACATCATGTAGGGCAAGGATCATGTTCGTTTGAGGGTCAGATCAGATAGCTCTTACTATTCTACCTTTATTACATGATCGTTATCTCCTATACTTAACTCTGTCACGTGATGTATTTTAAGTGATCTTCTGAAGATGAACAGGCATGAAAAAAAATCAATTGATTATCTTAAATAATGAAAAAATACATATTTGTATTTAAATTAACCTCGATTGAGTTAATTAAGTTACTTAAGGGTCTTTGATTTGAATTGAGTTGTTTAATTACGTAACCACACGTGACACGGAATTAAAAACGAGGTGGAACTGGGCATGTAGGGCAAGGATCATGTTCGTTTGAGGGTCAGATCAGATAGCTCTTACTATTCTACCTTTATTACATGATCGTTATCTCCTATACTTAACTCTGTCACGTGATGTATTTTAAGTGATCTTCTGAAGATGAACAGGCATGAAAAAAAATCAATTGATTATCTTAAATAATGAAAAAATACATATTTGTATTTAAATTAACCTCGATTGAGTTAATTAAGTTACTTAAGGGTCTTTGATTTGAATTGAGTTGTTTAATTACGTAACCACACGTGACACGGAATTAAAAACGAGGTGGAACTGGGCATGTAGGGCAAGGATCATGTTTGTTTGAGGGTCAGATCAGATAGCTCTTACTATTCTACCTATATTACATGATCGTTATCTCCTATACTTAGCTATGTCACGTGATGTATTTAAAGTAGTCTACTGTTGATGATCAAACATGAACAAATAATGAATATTGTAAAATACAAAACTGACCTTCGTGTACCATGTTTGTATTTGAATTAATATCTTGGGAGTGAATTAAGAGTTTGTAATTTAAATTGATTTACGTTACCACGTGACATGGATTTAAGAGTGGGGTAGAACAGTACGATCACTGTGAAAAGCTCCAGTAAAGTTTGTCTGCACATATCGATCAAATAGATGCCGCTAGAATAATTGAACATCAATAAATGCAAATATTGAAACTTAATTACAAATGCTACCTTGAAATAAAAACATGCCCCCACCTTGACCTCCTGATACGGCAGCGTAATGATGCGTGCGTAAACAGCGTTACGCACGAAATATCGTTTGCATTGCTGTATTGATTGAAGGGAAGATAAATTGGCGGGCCGACCCAAAGTGTATATTCATGACAACCAGGAACTTAATCAGTTATATCGGGGGTAAAATCTGATTAGCCGATAATGTGAAGGTGAACACCATTGGCATGATTTGACCCCGTAAAAGGAGAAAGGTCTACAGAGCGGGGCAGTATTGAGGATGCCAGCAGAGATGCCAACCGTTCTGGAATATGTATGAGGTAATATTTGAATGTGAAGAACGAAACATGTGAACAAAAGTCAGAAAAAAAATTATGACAACAATAACCATGCTCTCAGCAGTTTACTTGTGATGGAAACTTTGAATTCATATGAAAATGCACCTCATTCACATTCCGGAACAGTAAGTGTTGGTATATCTGTGCCAGCTACCCGTTTTGGAATTTCTATGCATGTATGCATTTGTTGACCTGTTTTGTAGTTCTTCTACCTGACCTAAAATGCGCTTTGAATCTAACGAAAAGGCGCTTTATAAATGCAAATTACTACTATCATCTTTATTTTTTGCAGAACTAATTCCGTTGCCAAAGAATTAAAAAAAAAAACCTCATCATAAAAACGCCAAATTCGGCATGTCAAACTGGCAGTCTCTTAGTTTTATTTATTTATTTATTTATTTATGTATTTATTAATTGTCTTCGTTAGAATAAGAAGAGCGGTCATATTCAAGCCCTGTATGTCTTCTTTACCAGGGAGCCATGCTGCAGCTGCTGCTGTGCATTAGATAAATGTTTATTCTTGATAAAACAATATTATGAGGATAAGGATAAATTATTTAAGTTTAATGAATTAATTGTTATTAATGAATTTGATCAAATCGACGCCCGTATAACTCCTAAAGCATGTTATTTCTATCTTGCTCGCCTTGTAGTACATATTTCAAATACACCATGATCTTTCAATCTAAATAAATAGTACATAGTTCATGTATTTTTAGTTGCTTCTCTTGCTTCTAAAGACTAAAATAACTTTAAAGAAAGTAGCGACATGCCTCAATCATTTCCTTTTGCAAAGAGTATTGATACAGTTGGTCGTTACATCGATAAACATTGACATCAAAAGAATTGTGGCGCTCTTGAACTAACAAAGTAATTGATCTATGTCAAGTAAACAGGGGCATTGATTACACAACATACGCTTATGTTCTCCTATCATCTTCTTCTCAAGTCTTCTTCATTATTTTTGATTTACATTTTGCTTTTGAAGTTAAATTATTGGCTATATTTTGTTATTTGATTGATTATGTGTACGTTCTTTTATCATTGTTTATTGGACTTGGCGTGTATGTTGCGTTGTGAAATAGAGATAATGATGATAATGATGATGGTAATATTGTTTAGGATGATGATAATAATAACAATTCTATTGATAAAAATGATGATACTGATAATGATAACTCTCTCTAATGATAATAACGGTCATAACGGTAATGGTAATAATGATAATGCTGCAACATTTTAGGGCAACGGTTGCTCAGGAAATAAATTCATGGCATCTGGGTTGAGTGAAGCAAAGTATGGAAAAAATTTGTTGCTGAAAGCCACTTTTAACGATACAATGAGAGCCGAACCGCCGACCCAGCGATTGAAGGACGACAGTCAAAAGCATTACACCACGAAACTTTCACGTGTTATGTATACGATCACCTTTTTCGTCCATATATATGTCTGTACGTGCGTAGGTTTGTGTTTACATCTACATCGCTCGATAAATAATGATCGACTCTTATCACAGACATGGGGATCGAAGACCCTCACATCTCGCATCATTTAGCATATGTGGGTGGTCAGGTGCTCAAATCAAGTCCAAACACACCACTTAAGATGCTACCTCCCCCAAGAAAAATCTATACTCTGCGCAATCTTATGATCAATTAACCAGTAACGATATAGGAGTTTCAAGTGCAAAAGAGCAGTGATCTTACATGCCAGGGATTATTCTAAAACATCAACGAAAATGCAAATACTAACAAGCAGCGTGGAAAGATTGAAGCTTCTTGAACCGATGTAATCATACTATCAAAATAATTCCAAAGAGGCCATTTTCACTCCGTGTGGAATAGAATTCCAGACACAATTTTTTTTGGCAAATAATTATTGATTTAAGTTGAATAATACGGAAATATTTGGAAACATGGCAGTAATTGCCATGTTTTTCCAATCACGATATGCAGTTTGACCAAAAGTGGGGGTGTTTCATCAAAATTTGTCGCAGAGACAATTAGTCAGCGCTGACAAACTCCTTGATTGTGATTGGATGAAAAGCACTATTGCTGACAGTTCCTATGGGAACTGTCGGAAAATGACTCCTTGTCGCTGCGACAAATCTTGATGAAACACCCCCGGGTACGTCTACTTTCGATGGAAATACTAGTGGGATTTTGAAATCGGTGGTCAGAGCTTTGTGGAGGGTAAAAACGAGTGCATATCTCAGCCCCGTAACATAAAGCTTTAAAATCTATGGGAAGTCATGTACTAAAGCTTGCGATTGATCGCAATCACTTTTATGCTACGCCACCTGACAGATGGGCACAATAAGTGACAAGTGCGCATCTGGCGTGCGCATCATTCAATGCGCATCATTCTATGCGCACAACATGATGAGCAATCATTTTCTCCTGTCCACAAGCCACCGTCTTCCAAATTCGAAAACCCACTTTTACTGAATCGGACTTCGCGCTCTCTGCCCTACAAGGAACGGTGTCACATTTCCCATCTACATTTACCTCAAAACGACTTCCAGACATGTCCGTGTAAGGTCACTTCCCAACCCAAGGCTGTTAAAGATCCTTCGAGAAGCGCGCCAAATCTCTTTCATCCCGCCCGACCGGAAGTCGTATTTGGCGCGCTACTTGACATTGCAGAAGCTCACTGTAAACCTGAAGACCGCCCTGTGGCGACCACGTGACTATCTCCTTGATCGGTTATTGAGCGTGTGAACTGCTAAGGTATTGAGCAGATTGAATATCAGGTCGGCTAATCGAATTGATGTAAAACGTCGAGTTCGATAGCATCTGTGGCGTGCTTATAGCTTGCGGAAAATTGATTGTTGTCATGTTTCACTATTGAAATAAGCCATCTTAAAGGTAAAACCGGATAAAGCCTGGTAGCAGATTACATCTATATCGCTTCTCTTTACTCGGACTAGACTGACCAAAGCTCGTTTCGATTGCAGGAAACATATTCTAAAGATGAATTCACATGAATATGCTTATTCTGCTACCCTTTTCTCGCATTACTAACTGATCAGCGACAAGAAAGAATGTATATATATATATATATATATATATATATATATATATATATATTAGTAATAATATTCATGGGATACACCTAAAAACTTGATTTACAACTGATTTAGAAGTATAAGTACATGTACATGCTTTTATCCAGGGTTCTCAGCCCAAACGTTGCGCCCCTAGGCAATTTCGAACCACTTTGACCTAAAGTTTTCCTCACCTACCTGCCATCTGGGCGGCCCAGTCTCCCAAAGCCCCAAAGCGCACGCCTGATATGTAAACTACCCCCACGCACACATACTTGGGGGAAAATATAGATTGCAATAAGGAGGAAGGTATGTGTCTTTTGTACATAAAACACTGTCTCCAGGATGGTGAAAAAAAGAAGCATACCTTGGTTGCTTCCCATCTTAGGCAGACAGACGACTTGACGATTTATAGCGCTCTTAAAACCGATATGTCCACGTTTACCAATCTCTACAAATGACAACGGGCTTATTAAAGAAATTATACTCCCACTTCTTAATTAGTTTACACTCCTAGCACCATACACAATAGTGGGTTTTCGAAATTGGTTGACGGTGGCTTGTGGACGGAAGGAAACGAGTGCGCATCTGTTTTGCCCATCAAATGACAAGCGCGCAAATCATGTGCGCACCTTTGGTTCACTCGCCACCGTTCACCAATTTCGAAAATCCACTAATTAGGGTTTGATTATTTCATATCTAACGTAAATAAGATAGAAATATGCTCATTTACGATTCCGTTCAATCCCAACGCCTGTTGGCCATTTTACCTTCATATATCAATATCATTGAAGACAGTATTTTTTTTTTTTTTATACATTCCTATGCCATCTTGCGTAGCAAAATAATGGATTCATAGTTTCATATCTTAGGAAGATAGCAGGACAAATTTTATTCAATCCCGAATCATGCTCGTGGCAATCTTCGCTTTTCAAACGAATAGAATAGTATAAAGAAATAATTACCTCTTAAGGGCTTAACGTACGTTTGTATAATGTCACTGTCGTAGACATTTGCTTCAACTTTCGAAAGGCCCCGGGACTGAATAACAATGGAATAGTTTAGAAATTTAGTGAGGCCTACACTGGAACACCGTGTCCATAGTCTGAGTAAGACATCAATATACAAGGAAAATAATATAATCTAATAATGCTCGTAATACAGCAAGGTAAGTTTTTTTTTTCCGATTTCGACAGGAAATTTGAAGACTCCCCCCCCCCCCAAAAAAAAAGAGTGTTTGATATCTACTGTTTGTCAGAAATGCAAATTGTCTCAAACGTGTTATATGCAAATTAACATTTTGATCTCCCATTGTTTTTGGCGCACGGCCATTGTAACACACCTTAAAGCAGAATCGTACAGAACAAGCGCCGACAACACATAGTTTTGTGATTAATCGTAAGACCCAATCCCATCTTTGCGTTTATAGCCAATGTGTTTCAAACATGCATGGAGTCTGAGAGACGCGACTTGTTTTCGGGCAATTACTGACAAAAGAAGCTTAGGTTACGATAACGCATGTGCACGTCAACTGCAAGTTGAACGACTTCAACATCAGTATAGCATCTATCATGCGTATTATGAACGCTTAGCAGATGTTACCTCTATATATGCCTACAGGTTCGATTGATTTTTTAGGATGCATCGCAACGAGTTAAGAGTGCGAGTGCGTATGGAATCATCTTCTACGATCAATCGCTGCGTTTCGTGCAGGGCGACCCGGTACGTGTTCGGGCCGACTTTCGTTTTGGCAGGTTCACGGACATTTGAGTGGTACGTGAACATCGGCTCGAGCCATTGTGACACACCTTGAAGCAGAATCTTACAACAAGCCCCGGCAGCACAAACTATAGCGATTCATCGTAAGACCCAATTCCACACTTCTGTTCATAGCCAAAGTTCTCCATAGTGCATGCAATTTGAAACCCTCAGTCTGTTTTCGCACAATTGCGGATTCAAGAGGCTTAGCTGACGCATGCGCACGTCCAGTGCCATTCGAACGACTTAAAAAAAAATCAGCCAAGTATCTTTCCTCTGTAATTTTGGGTTCACAGAGCGTCTTTCATATTTCATGAACGCTGGGTAGACGTTAGCTATATGCCCTAAAGGTTCGATTGAGCCATCAGGACGCATTGCAACAAGTTAAGAGTGCGAGTGCGCAAGGGATCATCTTCTACGATCAATCGCTGCGTTTCGTGCTTGGCGACCCAGTACGTGGTCGGGCCGACTTTCGTTTTGGCAGGTTCACGGACATTGGAATGGTCCGTGAACATCGGCTCGAGCCATTGTGACACACCTTGAAGTAGAATCTTACAGAACAAGTCCCGGAAACACGAACTATAGCGATTAATCGTAAAACCCCAAACCCAAAGTTCTCCAGAGTGCATGCAATTTGAAAGCCTTTATTTTCGCACAATTGCGGATTCAAGAGGCTTAGCTGACGCATGCGCACGTCCAGTGCCATTCGAACGACTTAAAAAAAAATCAGCCAAGTATCTTTCCTCTGTAATTTTAGGTTCACAGAGCGTCTTTCATATTTCATGAACGCTGGGTAGACGTTAGCTCTATGCCCTAAAGGTTCGATTGAGCCATCAGGACGCATTGCAACAAGTTAACAGTGCGAGTGCGCAAGGGATCATCTTCTACGACTGATCGCTACGTTACGTGCAAGACGACCCAGAACGTGAGCGGACCGACTTTCGTTTTGGCAGGTTCACGGACATTGGAGTGGTGCGTGAACATTGGCTCTACCCCGGGAGAAGACTCTTAAGGTGTCATTACGTGACAAAATGGCTCCTTTGAGACACGTACGCAATCCATGTAGTATGTAATGTTGTCAGGACATTCTTTAGAACATAGAAGATGCGAGCAATAACAACATATGGAAACGCCCGTCTCTATTAGAAGTATTAGTTTTAGTATTCCTATTCTTTTAAAGTATAATGTGCAGAATTTGCTGAGAACAACTGACAGATTCATTAAAAATTAGTGATTGTAAGATTTTACTTCATAAATTTGCCTGACACTTGAAAATACATTCAAATTTGGAAGAATTAGTCTTTACATAGATAGTAAATTATTCTGTATGAACACTACTTAATTCAAACATTTAGCAATATAATATAGCATACACATTGTTGTGACCATACGATGACCTGGAAAGATAACATCACCAAAGTTCCGTAACACTCTATTACATTTGACTAAAAGCCGGAAGGCCGACCCGAGAAAAAAATGTAAATTATGGCAAAGCAACCGAAGATCATTTACGCTCAGACGCTGCTTTTATACCAGGTTTCCAAGTTTCCTAGCACAGAGGATGCATGAGGCGAAACCTGAGTGCCCTTTCCACACTCACAATATGCAGAGCTATCAGTGTACCACACCATTCAGCATGTTTTCCTGTATCACTCAATCCGCGCTCTTATGAGGTGATATATAACCCATTTTGCGTATAGGATCAACGAGTTATATGGATTAACAATTTTGAAAAGAATATCGAACACGATATAAACTACTAAATAAAGTCGGTCATGGACAATACATCCGTACGCCATGTATTGAACTGTGCGGATATAACAATTACAAGCCGGTTCCGATTTCAATAGCATTAAAAAGGAACATTGACTTTGCGTTCGTCTTAAATTTACGGAAATAGATTATATTTCAATTTCAATTTCAATTTTATTTTTTCTCTTTTCCAGTACAATCAAAATAACAATATAATGTAAATCAAAATACAATGTAGATCAAAATAACAATATAATTTATAAAATATTTTAGTCGTACACAAAAACAACAGAATTGATAAATTTCATAGACTGAAAATAGACTGAAATATTTGTCAAAAGATGAATAGTAACAGAAACTGGAAAAGGAGAGGTCCACCAGGAAGCATTGTGTTATTGTGTTATTGTGTTATCGGTCGATCAACTCGACCCATAAGAATGTATACAAATAAATGCAACGAAATTATTCACGAATGTGTTGAAGCTAAGAAGATGAGGTGAAGTGATTTTTGATAAATTACTGGAAAACTAATGGTGCGAAGTATAATTTGGCAGTCAATCACCATTAAGAATGGATTCCGTGACATGAAATCGGATCAGTTGAATAATTGCGCTTACATAAATCGCACTAGATAAACATTTATGCTCGATGAAATGTAAGTCAATAATATTTACAATAATTTTGTCCTGGATACCTAAATAGAAAAAAAAAAATAATAATAAATCATAACATCAATGTTTATGATTAACACTATGAAATTACTAAACGACGATATCAACTACTTCCGTAAAATAAAGTGAGCCACAGACAATAGATCTGTTCACCTTGTATTCAACTGTGCAGACACAACAATCACAAGGCAGTTCCGATTTAAATATCATTACAGAGCAGCATTGAATTTGCGTTCGACTTAATTTTTCGGAAAAAAGTTTATATGATATTCTAAATATATGAATTTAAAAGTTCATTTTATCTGAATATGATTTTGGTCACGATCCTAAATTGTGGTGAGTAATAATGCATAGCTTTAATGTCACCACCCACCGAAAGAATCCTAATTGTCCCGAACACATCAAACAATGAATTCTTTACACTCTTTCCCCATGGGTGCAGTGTTGGAGGTTTCTCTCCGTAATGATTGGAAAACTAATCAAGAGGAGACCGAAGGAGGGTAAATATCTATCCGAGAGAATGTCAGAATACATCGAGAATACTCCTTATTAACGACTGACTCACACCTTTGCGTTTTTAGCCTGCGTCGGCCCAGTGTTTTTTTTTTAATATAAAAACGCTCCCCAGATGCAGGTCATACAGAGGATTGACAGTAGGCGTACGCTCCTTGAGTGCAAGTCGAACGTCAGTCTACCGCCTGCTCCGCGTACTCCGTGCGTCCAGGGAGCGTTTTTAATTTCTAAAAACGCTGAGCGGACGCAGATTAAAAACGCAAAGGTCTGCTTCGACCTTAAAATCGAGCAGGATGAACATCAAGGCATAGAGTGAAACCTAAATCAACAAATGTGCAAGAAATGCAACCCCGCTAGCCCACATTTCCAATGCAATCGTATACCCAATCAATGCCTGACTTGCCTGGACTGGCTAAAGGCCGATTCACACCTCTGCCTTGTTAGGTTGCGTCAGCCCAGCGTTTTTGACAATAAAAACGCTCGCTGGGCGGTGATTGACCAAACCGTTCTTAAAGTTACGCACGACTTTAAGCAAGACTGGAGGACGTTAATGAGTGTAATGCGCGTAAGATTTTCGATCATTCAGCACAAGAAGTGATACCAGACATGCGTAAAGTTCCTTTTACAGTATTTCGTAACTTGGTGAAACACCGCCCTGGACGCACAAAGACGCAGTTCATACGTTAGACGTTTGGCATACAAACCCTTGAGCGCAAGCTGAACCTCAGTCCTCCGTCTGATCAGCGTATACTTATCACTCGGGGAGCGTGTTTAATTCTAAAAAAAAAAAAAAATGCTGGACCGACGCAGGCTAAAAACGCAAAGGTGTGAGTCAGCTTTAAAGAGTGATGGGGGCTTGCAATCCCTTGCTCAGTACAATAGAATGAGTTACATCTACTGTTGCCGGAGCATGTCAGTTGAATGGCACCGTCTAGCGAGATATGATATTAAGACAACATCGATTCTGGAAGAATTTAATATGATGACACAATTTAGGGTCTTTGGGATAACCAAAGTGCAACAAGAATACTGAATAACTTTCAGGTATACTGTTGGAAATGTCATTTTTCACAATAAGCTCTAGTATCATACTTTTTGTTCTAAAATAATTGCATTAATGATGAAAAATATTGAACTTTTTCTGCAATGAAACTGTCAATCATTAAATTTGAAAGAAATCATTAAAATATGAAAGAATTGACTAGAAGTAGACAGCAAAATCGTTTAAATTGTAAATTGGATAAGTTAGGGAGGATGACACCCTTCAAATGTTTCTACTAATGGGAATTATCAATGAAACAATTAATGTTGCTACAGCTGATACTGCTGTATTAAGAATACATATAGTAAATGAATAGTAAACACTCATGTTTGGAGCGTCTGCCCCATGAACGGATGGTCGTGGGTTCGATCCCCAGCCGAGTCACACCAAGGACTTATAAGAATGGGACTATCAGCCTTCTTGCCAGACGCTCGGCATTTAAGAAAGGAGACGGGTAATAATAACTTTATGTTATGCAGGGCCCGCTGGAAGAGCAGCGAGCTTACATCTGAATGTGGCTACCCTGGGTAAATAAGACATTATTATGATTATTATTATTATTATTATTATTATTATTATCATTATTATTATTATCATCATCATTTAAGAAATTGGATGAGAACGTCGGAAACGACTACTGTAAAGTTGAAAATGGCGTTACAAAAATTAGAATTTTTATTGATCGGTATTTCATTCTTTGTAGATAATACATAAAGGTCACCGGGGTGAACTTTTTTTGTGAATAAAAGCTTGCGGGGAAACTCTTACCCGTACTCACAAGTTTGAATTGAATAGTCAAGGAAAAACATGAAAAACAAATACCATCGGGGAAAGTCAATAGTTTTGACCGACATTATGGCTCAACCGATATCAATACGAGCGCAAGAAAAACATTCAATAAAAAAGAAGATGAAGGGAAAGAAATTCGTGTAAGGTGACACGATATCCAAGACGTTTTGACGTATCTCCTGGAGTCTGATGATTGCATATATTCTCTTCAGCGTATAATTTCGGCTGGCCTGGAAGTCCTAAACGTATCAATGACGATGTATACATTACAATGTGACCTATCGCTGTTGTAATTATGTATGCAAGAGCCATTTCCCTGAAGTTTTATTGTTAATAGATTCAATGAAACCGATGAGTGTCATCTAGCCGAGAGAACTTCTGCCCCCGTTATTGCTTCTCGCTGCAGATATCGGCAACGGAGCTACCAAAGACAGGTTCGTTCCCAGGGTACGGCGACAGCCTCAGACAAATACTTGCCCCCCTCACCAATACCCCTTCAAATCAGAAGCAATGTCCCTTTTTTTCTCACGTGGCAGCTCGTTGACAATATATTAAATGCACATGTTTTTTGTCAACCATTGGGCTGCCAAAAAGGGCCCACTTTGTCCAAACTTGCACCCCCACAAAATTATATTTATTGGACTGGAACATGTTAATCACTGTTCCACATGACTGTTCATTATGACCTAACCTATCACTCGTGAGGTGCTTTTAAAAGGACACACAAGAAAATGCACGTGCTATATTGCATCTGTACTACCATGCAGTACCCATCAAAATTCCGGAACTACACAATACATCTTCAAAGCTTCCAAAATCAATAGTCTTTGTGGCTATTCGAATGCCGCAGTTTACTTGGAGACTGTAATGTTAGAGTTTCGTAATCAAAATAAAAAAAAAAACCAGAAAGTGTATAAGGTCATACTGAATATAAGATGGATACAAAAAAAATGTAAAACACAATAAAGTAAAACAAAAATGTTGACATATGCAATAGAACATCCGCTCATTTCAATTAATGAATTTCATTTAAAGATACAGTGGAATGATGAGCATTTCGAAAGACAATCTACTTTGAATAATCAACTTAATTCTGAAATTTCCAAAGACCTTCTTTGGGCACCAGCAGATTCCAGTACTCATCGGGTTAATATCATTTCGATAAAATGATCTCAACTCTGCTACATCATACCTTGTGACTAGCGAGTAACACGATATGAGCATAACAAGCCTTAGTTTGACCGTCACGTAGATCAAATAGACGAACGCTTTCAAGGTGCTCCCGATATAGGAAGTTTTCAAGGTCGTTTAAGAGCCCCTTTCTCCATGCTATTTGCCACCCTGAATAATTGAGATACATTGCCATTTGCCTGTACTTTTAAAAGAATATTCACAAATTGATCTCCTAATTTCGCAAATATATGATTTGATTTGATTTGATTTGATTAATTTATTTAAACACGGTTAGAAACCCAGTTCAGCACATTGTTTTTCAATAGGTCCGTGCAACAAAACTTATTCAAACGTGTGTACATTACACATTAAAAGTACATATAACAAACATAAGGATTAAAAAATATCCAAAGTGTGCTATGTTTATTTAAAACGTCTTGTGGCATCGGTGATGATAATGTTACAAACAAAATGAAATGAATAATTATGAATTAAAGCAAAGCAAAACGTAGTTTAGCAAGCACATACTAACTGCTTTACCATGTTTACGCAGCTCTCAGATGTAATGTGTTTCCCCTTTAGCATGTGTACGGATTTTTTCTATTGTCTAAAGCTATGAAAAATTGGGACAACGAAGCGCATTGAAATATGAGCATACCGACGCGACGGCAAAACCCCGAATTTAACACAATAAATCCTTATTATATTAAGTAACATGATTACTTTGTGGTGAACCATGTATGGATATCGAATTGACTTCCTTTTTCAAATATTTTGCTTATGATTTTTGTCAAAAAAAAGCTGAGCGCTTAATGATGCTCCAAAGCGATAGTGATTTTCAAAAATCTTAGCAGTTTTTATTGTCATACTAGCACACCACTCAATATAGGTTAACGTGGTGTTTTATGACAGTCTTGCTCTTTGACAGAGTACATCTAACCGCCTAAAGTCTGGCCAAATATGCTTTCCCAGGCACGAAAAGCATAATCATCCTGGCTTTATGGAGGAAAAAAGGGAGTGTTCATTAATACAGCGAGTTCCCTGCACTATACTGTAGTATTACAGAAAATCCTTGTAACGCCCTAGTGTCTGTACGAGGTAAAATTTCACAGATTCTCCTCTTACGGGAGTTGGTCGAAAGAGAAGGGAACGGATGACACTAAGCCAGAGGAAGGGGTGAAGATCGTTTTTCTTTAGTTTATGCACAATGGGGATGACTTTCTATGTATCTGGCGATTGCAGAGATGCCAACCGGTTCGGAATATAAATGAGGCAAAATTAGAATGTGAAGAACGAAAGAGCTGAACAAAAGTGAGAGAAATAATGTCAACAACTATCATGCTCTCAGATATTCACTTGAGATGAGAGCCTTAATTTCATATACAAATACACAGCATGCATATTCTGTAATGGTTGGCATATCTGCAATCACAAATCTTATGGATATTAAGTATAGATAGGCAGAGAGGTCGTATCTGTACAAGGGCCCTATTGCAGAAAAGGTTGTGTTTACACGGAAGTCAAAATTCTAACGCAACTACATTTTCAACCAATCAGGAGCGCGTATTGAGGATTTTCTGAGTTGCGTTTGAACGCAACTTTTTATGCAATATGTCACTGTATACACTAAAATAAATAAATTGCACGATACTGTTAACTTTGAAAGTGCTCAGCTTAAGTTTGCTTGCTTCGTATTATGCTCATTTGGGTGAAGGTTTCATGATTATTTTTACATCGAAAATAATCTCTGACACATCAATCCATATGGCTCGCTCTTGAAGAATGCTCAATAATTCTTCTATGACGTCATCAGTACAGTGATCCCAAATGGCATTGCTCAATGTAGCATTAAAAACCAACAACAACATATATTGGCCAAGTTTGAATACATGGAGTTCTACTTTAATGGAAAAATCGGTCTATATTTGTCGCATGTAAGGCATTTTATGCAACGAACCAATTTCATTATGCACAGTGAACGCCTTCGAAGTGTTTTGTGCTATTCGAGCGTAAAGATTATTGGATGCCATGTTATTAAAAAAAACAATCCTAGCAAACGGCCTCTTAAGGGCCGTTAAAGCCGTATGATCCACTCAAACCAAAAATTCCAATATCTTACGTTTATCATCATGATCATAGTGTAATGGCCAGGTAGCCTAAATAATTGCCCATTTATTACAGGCCCTCAGGATCTTTTCTGCCTGGTTCCTTGTCTGATGAAGCAATAAATATGCTGTCAAGGTAGGTTAGTTTCTTTAAAGACCAACTCACACCTTTGCGTTTTCAGCTTGCGTCGGCCTAGCGTTTTTGAAAATTAAAAGCATTCCTCGTATACATTCCCAGTATACGCTAATAAGTAGGTGGACTGACGCGGAGCGTACGCCGAGCCTCAGTCTTCCGTATGACCTGCATCTTTGTGCATCCGGAGTGTTTTTAAATGTCAAAAACGCTGGGCCGATGCAAGCTGAAAACGTGAAAGTGTGATTCGGCCTTCCCATCGAGCAGAAAGGAAACTGCTTAAGGCGTTGTCTTGTCATCACTCCAATATTCCATTTTGCATCAGCGGATTTCAGTCAAGATATCACACTTAATGCATAACTGACTGGAATCCAAAGGTTGTAGGGTACTAGCCAAGGGTTCTTGGTCATGCAATAGGGCTGAATGGGGCTTCATTTCTTCCAAATACCAGATACCAATAATTTAGACTTTATAGAAATGTATTTGGATTCATACATTCGAGATAATTCCATTGTGCCTTTACTTAGCCCTTGTCGGCCTAATGCCCCGGTCACATAGGGCCCCCGGAAGCAACACGACTCACTCCGACTCTTTAAATTCACAGTTAACTGCCTCAGATCAACGAGTCGGGGTGAATCGTGTTGCTTCCGGGGTCCTATGTGTCCGGGGCTTAATCTATTCTTGGTCTAATCGGTAGATTTTACATAATTTTCTACAGGTAAATCACACAGGTGTCTAATTATGCATGTTTATCTCCAACATCACATATCCCCATATCATGGCCAGAGGCTGGTATTTTATCCCACTTTTGGATTGAGGTCATCTTTCGCAGATTCATTTCATTTCAGCCATGTCTTCTGGCTTGTCGGCCTAATCTACTCTTGGGCTAATCAATAGATTTTACATGATTTTCTACAGGTAAAATGACACAGGATTCTATGGCGACATAATTATGCATGTTTATCCCCAACATCAATCTCCCCATATCATGGCCAGAGGTTGGTATTTCATCCCACTTTTAGATTGAGGTCATCTTTCGTAGATTCATTTCAATTCAGCCATGTCTTCTGGCGGCCGCCCGCAGGATCCCTAAGAGGTTTCGAGTTTCAGAAGAGGATTGCTTTCCAGGTATTCTATGATTGATTTCTGATTGGGGAGGTGAATGAGTAATCAGGAGTTGAAGGCCATGATCACAACCATCGTTCAGGAACAACACTTGTTGTCGAATAATGATTTGTTTTCTCGTGAAGACTATGCGTGCAGAAAAGTGCTGTGAATTGATTCATCCGATCGAGCTTAAACCGATCGACCAGTTTTGGGAGGATGGCATTTCAGATATTTAACTACCAGTACTTTGTGAGCTGCAGTAAAAGTATTATCATAAATCAGTTTATCAATAGCAAATTAGAGCTTCTTCATAGTTTGTTTGATTAAAATCTATCAAGAAATGGCTTAATTATCGCAAAATAAAAATTGATGCTGCGGTCGTTCTTTCTTACACAACATGCTTCACGTACACAATGAATGCGAACTCACACACCGCAGACAATACCACCGATCGCACCGCCCATTTCAGGCCGACACTCCCCCGTGCAAAAGCACTTAGTACACCGTAGGAATAATGGCTGATTGGCGTGTTCGACGTAAAATACTCCAGTATACTTCGAATTTTCTCTCCTTATTTCGTATACAGTTATATTTATGTATGTTAAGCAACTTGTGAATACATCACCTCGTTTCACATCACTTTCTGCATCACGACCATTACCAATATATACCTTTAAAGGAATAACATCACATAACATTGCTTTTGTTAAAGAAGGATGTCGACTGTCAGAATTTGTTAACTGTTATCGGAATCATTGATGGTATACATACATCTGTAGATTCGGCTATAAAAAACGTTAGTCCTCAATATCAACGTGTAGGGCTTCTGAAAAGCTAAAGTGTGAACTATGTCATAGGTTGAAATGGAATTATGAGTCTTCAATACACTTGATTAATTAATTCTCACACATACTTTTGCATTATTTGTTGGTTTTCATCCATCTGAATGTAATCGGACAGAAAGTTTTATTTGAGAATTTTTAAGATTGCATAATCACAATGGTAGACAATGTGCTTAAAATTGGATATCATAATAACTTTCACAAAAAAAAAAAAAGATTCGCAATTATACATCTTTTTGGGCCCATTTATTATCTTTAAGACGTTCAAAAATTAATGCACTTTTGTTGTAGATTCATAATTAAAATCGTTGAACAATGTATAGCTGATATTCCCAAATAACATTAATTCAATGCAATATTTGTTCCGTCATCAGTTATGAGAATTCCTTCAGGAAATCGATATCTATTTTACAATATTCTGTTATGAATATTGGTAGGATTGGAAACATTCATTAATATTCCTATAACGCTCTTGTGAAGTATTGATACAAATCAGAACCTGCATCGTAAGTGATTAAAATCATTCTCTAACTGCCTTTAAGTCGCACGGCCCAGGAAACATGCAATCATGTGTGAAATAAATGCAGCTCAGATGAATCAGTATTCAGTGGCTTGTGTCTTCAGATGAAAAACAGATGTACATTGAACCTCTTCGTATTAAGGCCGACTCACACCTTTGTGTTTTTATTCCGCGTCGACCAAGCGTTTAACAATTTAAAACGCTCCCTGGACGCACAAAGACGCAGGTCATATAAGGTGGACTGACGTTCGGCGTACGCTCCTTGAGCGCAAGTCGAACGTCGGTCTACCATCTGTCCAGCGTATCCAGTGCGCTTGAGTAACCTTTTTTTAATAAAAATAACCCGCTAGGCCGGCGCAGACTATAACGCAAATGTGTGAGTTGGCCTATAGTTTCAGGTGCTAGATCGGATCACCTGATAGCAATTCAGAATCCATCACTCGTATGTAAAATGGCACTTGAGGCGTGTGCATTGTGAATTCAGAATTGGGAATATATTCGTCAATGTTCATTCAAGAAGAAATGAGGGGGCACTGTAACATTTTCTTTGGTGAAAACGGGATGTTGAAATGTATTTGTAAGCAGTGTTGATCCTGCAATTCACTTAAAATAAAAAAAAACCTCAAAGAAGTTTTCATTAAAATTCTGTTTGTAGTTTCTGACGTAAACTCCCTTTTCAGTTCTTTTCTAAGTAGTATGGCAGTACACATACTGGTCACGAAAGTTTCGTTACCGCCATGAGCCGTAATTGCCCGTTCATGAAGTCTGAGCGCAGCGTGAATATATTTCTAAATCGTTGCAAACCGTAGTGAATCGAATACTGACCGTATCAGACCGTTATATTCCGTATCAATACCGCCACAGACCGTGTCGAACGAAATAACGACTGCAGTCGACTTGACTATCCAATATATCTCACGTTATAAATCCATGTTTGTATCGCGCAAAATAGTAATCATGCATGGGCCACAATAGTAGCCAACCAACGACGTATTAGATCGTTGATCGTACGAAGATTAAGTATGATGACAACGTATACTGCTAATGTGGTCTTAGTATGGTTGATGTACGGTTACGTTCCAGTATACCTCCTTTTAGACAAGACGTTCCGGAATTATGTTTTAAACATCCTCCAAACTTTCACAAAAACTGTCCAAGAGCAGTAAATTATTAGGCTCTTTATTAAAGTTCTTAAAACTGTTCTTGTATGCCGAATACGAGATTTCTGCGGTAGCATTACTAACTAGAACAGTAAAGACATATCTTTCACGCAGTCCTCACGACACAATCGATTAAGCTGTTGTATTGTTGCTAGACTGCTCGAGGCATTGAATTCGAAACATTTTCTCCTTTTAACTACGAGGGCGGCACCCTTTTGCCCGATATATTATAACAATATTTTGAACAATATTTCGGCGAAATTCTCCTCGTAACTCCATCTACCACGAGCGGATATTTACGTACTCGAGTGAAATGTGCCTTAATCCGAAATGTCACCTGTTTAGTTACTTGGTATTTCTATATTCTCTTCCTCTGTTGCGACAGAAAATCGAAATGCGATTGATTTCTAGAATTGGATTTCAACGCATGTTTGTAATAAAAACGCTACGTTGAAAAGGGCTTTAATCCACTTGTGTCTCTTCAAAACAGGTGTCTAGCTAAATTGGTCTACAATCTGTAAATACTTGCTTCGGTAATGATGAGGTGATGGTGCATGAAACTAAAAAAGCGGCTAATATTCGCTGATTTCTTTTTTTATTACAGTAAATCAAATAGTACAAACTGCGAAATTATTTCATTAAGTATATAGCTGAATGTCACATATTTCAGGAAGCGTCTAATAATTATTCAAAATAAACATCAGGTCATATGGTCTGGACGATTAAGCCCATAATTGAATACGATCGGGTCGATTAATGTTTTATTGTGCAAAATGCTTTTATATTTCCAAACAGACATTGCGACAAAAAGCATTGATAATCTACAAAAACAAAATTTGATTGTAAAAATGCTCCTGGTATTGTGATCATAAACAAGCAAAAATGGTACCAGCATTAGATTGCTACGTATAATTTTACTTTTCTCTTTCTAACATTTTTATTCCTACCTTTTTTGTTATGGTTAAAAATTGGCGCGAGACTACTGTATATTAGAGTAATAACAAGCATTTTTTCGTCCAGTGGAAAAAAATAGACAAGGATTTATGAGTTATGATTGCAGAATGCAGAATTTGAAGTTTATATAACGAACTCGCATGTTTGAATTATTTCTGGTCTGAGGAGTTTGTCGCAGATTTGGTCTTAAAGTTTTGCGAGACCAGTTACAAAATACCAGGATGCATTGATGGGGCATAA
>BQKZ01000115.1:109810-119829 GCA_036244855.1 Temnopleurus reevesii | reverse complement strand
TAATTTTATTTTTGGAAATATTTGAAGCCTGAAATATCTAGTTTCATTTCGTGCCAAGATTTAAAAAAATAATTTTGTATTTTAGGAGATATATTGTGCTAAGTACCACGATCCAAAAATGCTCTAGAAAAAGGATATGAATTAATGTGACCCCATCATACATGAATTCACGTGTTTGAATCATTTTTGGTTTAAGGAATTCATCGTTATTTTGGTCTTAAAAGGTTTGCGAGACTAGTCACAAAATACCATGGTGCATTGATGGGGCACATATACCCTCTGTTTTATTCAATAACACGATATCCCATCAGTGCAAGTTTTAATATACAAATATAAATTTGGAATCTCAGTTATGCTTTTCACCATAATCCAATTTCCACATATGAATTAATCAACCTCAAATTGATCTAAGTGTGCAAACTGAGGGATAAGCAGTTCATCATCAGACCCAGAAAAACGTAGGGAAAATCACGCCAGTCTGCTCAAAACGGAAAGGACTCACGAAGCCAATGTAAACTGCATTAACGTTCACTACTAAAACCAAAGCACATTTCAAACACCTCTTGGGAATGACATCAATCATAAGAATGCTAAATGAACGGTTGGATGAAGTTCATAAAGAGTGATGGAATCCAAAGGGAAATCTCTGCTAAAGGTCAACGGATTTAAGTAGAATTTTTGAATGATCGGGCGCCCGGGATGCCCATGCGAGAGACTAATTGATTGATAATTCATCTTAATGTTGCTTATGGGATTATATGGGAAATGTTAAAGAGATATTATTTCTAGGTTAAAGGTTAGACCCTGGTCACATAGGACCCCGGAAGCAACACGACTCAACACGACTCTTTGTTAATTCACAGTTAACTGCCTGCAAACAAAGAGTCGTGTTGAATCGTGTAGCTTCCGGGGTCCTATGTCAGTTCGAGCAAATATCTTTATTTGGCTAATTCTGAGTTATCCCTTTCGGGATATTTTCGAGCTTCACTAAACGTAAATCGTCGTTGCGGTCGTTGGATATATTCTAAGTTCAAGTCGCTTCGATTTATTTATTCAACATAAAAGTTAATTAAAGATGGATATTATTTGAAACAAAATTCACTCGAAGATTTGTCACGAGCAGTGGGAAGAAACAAAAACGAACATACGCGTACGTATGCGCGCGCGTTCGGCGTTGCATTGCGTTAGAATAGCCTGAAAATTCAGAGCGCATTGAAAAAATCTATCTTGTTAAGGCACTTGCAAACAGGGATGATTTATGGCAATTAGCACACGGTGGATCGATCTGCAAAAATGGTCTCCGAGAGGAAAGATTATTCATATTTTCGTATGCCAAACAGAAAATCGTTCCACCGTGTGCTACCTGTTCATCTTATAAAAAGTTGTTTCAATCCCCCATAGACTTGCGTGTAATCTGGAAGGAAGTTCGAGCCGGCGGGACTTCGGAATTAGCCTTTTTGAGTTAATATTATGTTAGCTAAATCGGGATATTTGCTCGGACTGTATGTGACCGGGTGTGTGTGTATGTGTTTGTCAGCGCTGACTAATTGACAAATCTTGATGAAACTTCGGTTTGAAATAAAGTGGTTAGAATGGATCTTATGTTGATAAAAATGCACAAAGAGACTTGTCCTGAAAGAAATTTTAACCAAGTAAAGCTTTGCTCATGAAGAGTTCATTAAATCCTTCTTTTTGTTGGATTACATTTGAATGGTTTGATTCGAGTAAGCATATAATTAGAATAAAACAACTTTATTGTTGCCTTTGTCGTATATGCCAAACAGTATTATAAATTTGAAGAACATCGACAATTAAGCTACACAAATATGGCTCGTTAAAGTAATTTTTTCGTGAGGAATGCTCCCATCAATTGACTAAAACATAAACAAAATACATTGTTTTGAAGCCAGTTGGTACGCTGACACCATATGGCGCAGGTGTAGACCATGACGCACGTAAGTTCCACTTTTAGAAAATAGGTTGAAATATAAACGGAAAAAACGAAACAAAGGGGTGCAAAAATTGAGTAAAAATCAAATGAAACGTAAAAGCATAGAAACCATGGGTCTATATGCGGAGGTTTAATTTCCGCTTATGTAGATTCTTGAATGGGAGCCCACATCTTAAATTATCATGTCATCATTGAAAAAGAAGAATGAACAAACTGTGAAAATTCCAGAGGTTGGCCCCCCTTTCATCTACTCTACTCTTAGCTATCCCCATATATATTGACATCAGTGTGGTGTATATCAAATTTAAGTTTGAATTCAGCGTCGACTTATTTTTGTTGATATCGCAAAAAGGCATTTCAATAAGAGTGAGAGAAAGTGCAAAAGTGTTACGGTATTTTGTCTAGTCTGCCAGAACAGACCCTTGGGTTTCGTTGTGCGCATACACAGAGAGTGATACAGGGTATGTGTCTGCATGCTTCTGAGGATAGAGCAATGCTGTATGTGTGTGATATAGTCACACAATGTATAACCTGTATCATGCTCTGCGCACGCACACACCGAAAGTCTAGGGTATGTGCTTTCAAACTAGTATTTGTCACCGCTACTTTTTGCAGTTCGCTTGTCTTGTGATGAAGAGTTACGCATCCATTGAACATTCTCCCATCAAGGCGTCAAAAACCAATATTACTCTGACTCCGGCAAAACCCCTCCCCTTGTTCCCCTTGTTTGGCTTGTACCCCTCGCCATGTTTTACCGCCTCAGGGTTATCAGGCTAATACAAGGGGCCTCGGAGTATATGGGGAACCTTCTGATCTTTAGAAGACGTCATTGATGTGAACTTTCTAACACAATTTACTGTGAGTACTTCTTTCTGTCATTGAATGTTTACTCGAATAAGTTTCCTTTGAGTGAGTGAAAAAAGCGTTTAATCGGCAAAAAGTACACATTGCTTTTCTTTACATAATTCTAAATTACCAGATCCTAAATGCCACATCAATGGTTGATGGTGTACAAAAGCTAAGCTGTGAACACATTAGGTTAGAATCGACATTTTGTGGTCCAAAAGAGCTGCAATTCAAAATATTACTCATACACAGGTCAGACAGCTTTATTTGATTTTTTTTTAAATAACAATCAATAAAAACAGCACTCGCCTAATTACCTGCAGATCCTGGGCTCGATTCCCAACCGCGACATACCCAAAGACGTTGAAAGTTTGGAGGTGCTGCTGCCCTATTTGGTGTTCAACAAGAAAGGGCTAAAGCAATATCGAAATAATGGCGCCAGTCTGCGGTTGTTTGGCAAATTGTCTAACAGGAGAAGATAATTTCAGCTGTGATTTAATAAAATGTTGGAATTGAATAATTGATAAAAGCATTTATCATTTATCGTTCCGTAATCTTGTCTCCGATATCACTCTTACGATTGGTGATGCGGTCATCAAGCCTTCAACATCTGTGAGAAGCCTAGGTGTGGTATTAGATCCTAGTCTGGGGATGAATCACCATGTGTCATCGCTTTCTAGTACGCTCCACGTCCATCTATCTAACATTGGCCAGATCAGACCCTACCTAGACAAGTCTGCGTGTGAGCATGCGGTGCGTGCTCTCGTCACATCTAGGACTGATTATTCAAATTCTCTTCTGTGTAATATTTCTGTGTCTAATATCCATCGCTTGCAACGAGCTCAGAACCGAGAAGCAAAGTTGGTGTTCCGCGCAAAGAAATACGACCATGCCTCTCCCCTCCTTCGTCAACTGCACTGGCTTCCAATAGAAAAAAGAATCACTTACAAAATCCTCACGATGACCTACAAGTGCATTCATGAGATGGCTCCCTCCTACCTCCAAAACCTTATATCAATGCATCAACCAGGAAGACATGGTCTTAGATCTAGCAACGACCCAACTTTGCTCTCGGTTCCAAGAAGTCGCACACGCTTCGGGGATCGATCCTTTTCAATTTCTGCACCACATCTCTGGAATAATCTCCCTCAGGCTGTTCGATCCTCTTCTTCTCTTGCTATCTTTCAACGTTCCCTAAAAACCCTTCTCTTTAATAGTTAAATAATTTGTTGTTATGTATTTTGTGTAGGTAATCAATTTTCTTTGACACTGTAAAGCGCTGTGATACATTGTTCTGTAAGAGCGCTATATAAATGCCAATATTATTATTATTATCATTATTATCAAATAAATCCTCTTTAAATAGCTTTCTAATCCTTCCGGATTCCGGGTATAAAGATTGTATGGATGATTGTACATTCTATTGACAATGATTGTATAGGAAAAATCCTTTCTTGTGAAAGAATCATTTCAGGATATTCAATATGAGCTGAGTGAAACATGACGAAAGGTGAAAGCAAAATAAGAAGCAGATTTTTTTTCTCAAGTTTTTCCATGCTAAACCTATTTGATGATTGGTCTATTTTATTGGATCTGAGCATATACTACGAATACAAGTCTGCCAATCGATGTGTGTCTTTTTTCTGTATGAACCATCTCAATATTTAGTACAAAATCACTCTTTACTGAATGCCATTTTAGTTGAGCCTAAGGGATTGCTGGTGATATCCCTCTCGGTGACATATTGCACTGGCAAATAAACACTCGACCATTTGAGAGCAAGAACCAGAGCATGGCGTTGCGGATTTTTCAATCTTCAGACATTTCTAGATGACACTTGATGGAATATTTTCCCTCATCTTTGGGGATTGTAAGAGCCTCTCTTCAGTGAGGCGGCTCTCTCGAGTGTTCATGATTTATGTGCTTCACACACAATGTGCTCGACCCTTGAAAACATGAATGATTTTTTTTTTGAGAAAATTAATGCTGGCAGTGAAAATTATTATAAATGATAAGCCACTAGAATAATAATTACCAATGAAGCTGATCCAATTCCATTACATAACAATTTATGATAAATAGGCTATGTACTATACGAGTCGTCATTGCTATGTAATTCTTTCCTATGCAATTATTCATAAATGTTTTTGCCTAAGTTACAGTCAAAATGTACAAGTGTGCGCTAATTTCCACTGTGGAGTAGAATCAAGCAGTATTTGAAAAACCGGGGCGCAAAGCAAAACAAACCCCCACCAAAAACAAAACCCACAAAAAACCCTGAGACCATTGAAGCATGAAGAAGAGCATCAGGAGCATGGCGGGATGGACTTTTCAATCTTCAGACATCTCTAGATGACACTCGATGGAATATTTTCCCTCATCTTTGTGGATTGTAAGAGCCTCTCTTCAGTGAGGCGGCTCTCTCGAGACTTCATGATTTATGTGCTTCACACACTATGTGCTCGACCCTTGAAAACATGAATGATTTTGTGCGGAAGTTAGTGCTAGCAGTGAAATTGTATTATGATTTATTATCTACAAAAATACTAGACATGTATATATAAATGAAGATGATCCACTTTCATTACAAAAATATCAATATCATTTCCTGGTCTGGCAAGTATGGACGAATGTTAATCTCTATTTGTTAACAGCTGAATACATACTTTGTCTTGGGGCAAACATGAATAAATTCGAGTACATTATATTAAATTTCTTATTGGAAAACCACCAAGTATAGCTAAAAAAAGCCCACCCCACAAAAAGGAAAGAATTGAGGCTTGATGGACTTTTCAATCTTCAGACATTGCTAGATGACACTTGATGGAATATTCTCTCCCATCTTTGTGGATATTAAGAGCCTCTCTTCAGCGAGGCGGCTCTCTCGAGGGTTCATCATTTATGCTCTTCACACACAATGTGCTCGACCCTCGAAAACATGAATGATTTTTTAAATTAGTTCTGGCAGTAGCATTATATTATGATTTATTATGTACAAGAATAACACGATATAAACTATTTCCGAAAAATTAAATCGAACGCAAATTCAATGCTCCTTTGTAATGCTATTGAAATCGGAACCGGCTTGTCATTGTTGTGTCCGCACAATTGAATACACGGCGTACGGATCGATTGTCTGCGATCAACTTAATTTTGGGGAAATACTTTATATCGTGTTGAATACAAATTATATATACAAATGAAGGTGATCCATTTCCATTACATAATCATTTATATCATTTCCTCATGACTGGCTAATATTGCAAAATGTTAATCAATGTGTCTGATAATAATTGGTTAGACTGCGGATTATGATCTCATTCGAGTACATTATGTTAAAACATAATAATAATAATAATGATACACAACATTTAAATAGCGCTTAATACGAAGTGTTTCTAAGCACTCTGTGCATTATTACCCGGCTATAGCATGGCTACCATTCGGCGCTCACTGCATTGAAGGAATTTCTTCCTACCGGTACCCATTCACCTCACCTGGGTTGAGTGCAGCACAATGCGGATAAATTTCTTGCTGAAGGAAATTGACGCCATGGGTAGGATTCGAACCTACGACCCTCGTGTTGAAAGGCGAGAGTCAGAACCACTACACTACAACATAACGCATTGTTCAGTTTATATACAAGTATGATTGTATCGTGAAGCGGAATGAATTGACGACCCCTTTCGTAATATATTCAAATTTTATGCACGCGTCTTTGTCTAATGCACAGTGTTAAATCAGTTGTTCCCCTGATAACAAATAATCACATTTCAATCGCGGGGATATGTATTGCATACAGTGCTTGTTGCTAGATCAGTCCAGCTATAATGTTTGTCCAGCCTAACAACACTAAATGTATGCAACATTTGATGGCGACTATATAAAAGTAATTGTATTTGTTAATATATATATGAATATATTATACAAGATATAAACTACTTCCGAAAAATTAAGTCGAACGCAAATTCAATGCTATTTGCTCTTGAAATCGGAACCAGCTTGTCATTGTTGTGTCCGCACAGTTGAATACACGCCGTACGGACCTACCGTATTGTCTGTGTCCCACTTTATTTTACGGAAATAGTTTATATCGTGTTATTATTTGACATAGCGAAAGAATACGGGGGATGTACAGGAAAAAANTTTTGACATAGCGAAAGAATACGGGGGATGTACAGGAAAAAAAAATCCCTGAGATCCTTAAAGCATGAAGAAGAACATGGCGGGTGAACTTTTCAACTTCAACTTTCAGACACTGCTTGATGTCACTTGATGGAATATTTTCTCTCATTATCTGGGCATATAAGAGCCTCTTCAATGAGGCTGCTCTCCAGAGAGTTTATGATATATGCTTTTCACACTATGTGTAGACTTGTAAAAATAGCAACACCCTGAAGGAAAATGAATGATTATTTTCGAAAAAACTAATAATGTAGGGAACAATTTCTTCAGAAATATTAAAGACGAAGAGAAATATTACAAATTGAGATGTTCCAGCTCTATTGGATTTTTGCTTTTCTTCTTGCTGTGAATACTTCCGAGATATGTGCACTGCTAAAGCCAGGGTAATAATCCTGCAATTGTAGAACGGTTTAATGGAGAATTCTTCATAAATAGTTGATAAGCGCTATATAAAAGCCGGTAATCATCATTATTAGTAGTAGTATTATTATAAGCTGGTTTAATAATTTATGTTTTTTTTCCAACGACCGTACTTAAGTGGCATTCCTTAAATCGGCTAGTAAAATTACTTGTTGATACGTTAGGCAAGCCTTGGGCAAGCTTTTGGATCGTCAAGACAAGCCTTTATCTATAAAGAACGCATCTATTAGTAATCCCGCCTATTTGCTGACACAATCAAGTGAACCACTGAAGTTGTCTATTTCTAATAGGTGAGCATTGTATTTTGATCCAAATTCTAAATATGCTGCTCTCTTTTTAGAATTATTGGCCAAGACGCTGCAATATTCATCTTTTTCAAAATCTGAAATATATTCTTAATTAATGGATTTTTGTATTTTCGACATGAATAGATACGAGGCATGCAATGAAAGTGACGTTTGGAAGGCTAGTTTCACGATGTAGCTAGTACGCTCGGAAAAAAATGACAAACGGAATATAGAAAAAATATGAGAGAATATTGATTAAAATCTTCAAACGGGGTCCAAAATGGTCAAGTCAATGTCGCCGTAAGGGTCCAGATAAAGGGTAGATTTTTGTAAAATCAATTATACACCGCAGGGATGGAGAAAGAAAATCGACAGAAAAATCTATAGAGACAAGAGGTCTGAATGAATAAGAAAAATGTGATCTGGCAGCAACCGTTTGACGGATGATGCAAAAAAAATGATGGAAACTATTTACTTTTACGTTTAGCAAAAAGCCCTTGTGTTGTGTGCAGGCACATATCATTGGCCTTCCATGTTGCAATTTTTGCAGTGCATAATAAAGAGTCTTCAATCAGAGACTACAATACTTATTCTATAATTCATATCATAGTATATCTAGTCTCCGACAGCAGATTCTGGATTTTGCACTATACATATGGCGGAAAGCCGAAGCCTATCGATAGAGTTTGTGCCTCGAGACTATCCCGTGTGACAGTGTCCTTACGTTTGTGAAAATATATTCGAATAATGTATTGTTTGAGGTTTCAAATTGACATTGTAACTGTACCGAGGATAATTCAGTGATATCTCCAAAATGCATCCGTCTTGTCAGTAGAGGTGTGAAACAAAAAGTAAGCATGTGATGCATTTGCCTCAGGCGGGCTTATGATCAAGTATCCCGATAGGTCAGAGTTCATAACCTTTTCCAAGTTTCGATGTCTTTAAAATATGCTCGATCCATTCTCCAAAATCTGACATTTCGTGATATGATATATTCGTTATTGACGGAGTCACGTTGCGTCAGTGAGGTGTCCGAACCGGGCTAGCTTCCAACCACTTCATAAACGTCTTGACTTTTGACGGGTGAGATTCTTGAAGGCTTTCAAACTATTCAGACATGTCTAGCTTACGGGCAGCAGGCACTGCCCGTTTCATGCTTTACACCCTGATAAAAATTCACTCACTTACCCACAAAGTGCCGGTGGCGGAAAGGTTAAGAAATGCCCAAATGCGCAAGCACATTTCCGCTAATCGATTTCTAGTTTCGAATTATGTTCTCTGTCTTTCATTCAAGAACCTTTGCTTACGGCCGACTCACACATTTGTGTGTTTAGCCTGCGTCGGCCAGGTGTTTTTGATACGTAAAAACGCTCCTTAGACGCACAAAGACGCAGGTCATACGGTGGACTGACGTTAGGCGTACGCTCCTTGAGTGCAAGCCGAACATCAGTCCACTGTCTAATAAGCGTATACTTTTGTGGAGCGTGTTTAACTTTCAAAAACGCTGGGCCGACGGAGGCTAAAAACGCAAAGATGTGAGTTGGTCTTTAGCGGACTTGTGAAACCCGAACGCTCATCTATCGGAGGATGTGAAAACAGTCTTCATAGCTTAGGGCATCGAATCCCCACACAGCGAGTAATTGTGGGTCTATGTTTGATAGAAGACAAGAAGATTGCTCAAGCTGACATTCCCAATGAGCCATGGCGCAATTCGTCAAAGAATGAATTGCATTTAGCTAATTCATGCTGTCTGACAAGTTGGTGGTAGTTTATTATTTATATTTAAGAATCTACAAATTTATGAATCTTTTTTGAGGTTGTATGCGCCAGTTGGTGGCCAATCAACTTTGCTCTCCTATCTATTATTCCATTTTATGTAATAACATTGTTGCTTTTCATGATTGTACACTATTTTTACGTCACTTTGAGTATCCAACAGGATGGGTTTTATGCATTGCAAATTACATCTATTATAATAATAATTGTTACTTTATAAGATTTAATAGGAAAAATGTATAAGAATAAGGACATGACATGATGTTACACAATATCATTTTGTCAATGGAAAAAGAGATTGACAGAATCATTTACACTTAACATTCATTGATAATTGCGTTGGATTTTACACTGCATCAGTACGAATTCAACAAATTCCTCATACACACTGATACATCGGAAAACAGCACTACATGGGACAACGCGTAGCAAGTAAGTGCATATGGACTCAAAACGTTGTCTTGGGGGACACCACTGGTAATTAAATGTTCACTAACGTGAGAAAGAAGGACCCTGGACGAATAATCCCATGATGCCATTATTGTTTGACCGAC
>BQKZ01000115.1:97699-109195 GCA_036244855.1 Temnopleurus reevesii | reverse complement strand
ACGGGGGGGGGGGCGAACAGAAGAGGTACAAATATAAAACAAAAATGACATGCCAGTACACTAAATTATCTGGTGGACAATATATTTAGTGAATACCATTTGTGCAGTGCCCTTTTTCAAAATCAAAATATTTTCTATCCATGTGCCTTTCCGCATACGACAACGCATTTTTGCAAACGTTTGCTACTATTTTTAAGGTGACACCTTTAGCCTAAGGCATGGCGAAGACTGGATAAACTTAATAAATACTCTATGGACAACGTAACGTATTCATTCTTGACAGAGAATACACTACAGAAAACTTTATCCATCTATAATGTCATGTCATTTGTTGACTTTTGCTCTTTTGCCCTAGGAGCACGGTATTAATTAGGCGACTTGGGAGAAGTCTAATACTTCTCATCGCCCCGCCCCATAATGATTACATTGTGTAAAATAGAGAAATTATTTGTCAGGGGCTGTAACAGATTTTTCCCTTACAACGTAATGAAGTATTTTGTTACGTATTTGAATAGTGTAAAAGTGATTTTTTTTTTCTTTATTTTATTTGTCAATTCTCAGGATGAGTCATCTGAAGATTTGTTAAAAATATTTTATGCTGTATGCGATGCGAATATACTCATTGGTTATGTAATAAAACACATCTTTATATACGCGTTCTAATAATAATAATGGATGCAATTTATATAGCGCACGTATCCTCTCTGCTGAGTGCTCAAGGCGCTTTACATTATTATTACCCTGGCTTTAGCCCGGCAGCCATTCACGGCGCACTTGGCATTTTAAAGAATAAATATTCCTATCAGGTACCCATTCACCTCACCTGGGTTGACTGCAGCAGAATGTGGATGAATTTCTTGCTGAAGGAAATTGACGCCATGGGTAGGATTCGAACCTACGACCCTCTAGTTGAAAGGCGACAGTCACGACCACTACACCACGACGTCTCCAAGCCAATTTCTTACTGTTCTCAAGCTGTTTAACGATTCAGTCATTCATATTCGTCAAAATCCCGTACGTAACCTATGCACTCTGCGCGAAATCAAATGTTGAAAATGTGATTTGCTTTGAAAATGTGACAAGTTTAAAATTGACTGGGAATACCTATACAAAGATGACTTAAAGATGACGTCCTAAAAGATATAAATTTTGTTTTGAAGAAACGATAATAAGATTATTGTTTAGAAATTAATCATTATGGAAATAGTTCCTACACAATTTTCTTAATGGACATATCTATTATTTGCTGAAAAAGAGCGACCTTTTTCAAAGCACCTTAAGACACTGATATATGACAAGATTTTTACAACAAAAACAGTTTGATTGTCATAGCATCAAACAAGTAGTTTGCTACCCGTTCGCAGGAGATCTTTTTATTTCATCGGGAGACTCTGCTTACAGGTTGATCACCTTATCTCGCGGGCTGCAATCTAATGTCTCACAATTCTCTATAAACCAACCTTACCCTTATAGAAATGGATAATTGATCTTACGAACTGGGAGGTGTTTCACCAAGATAAGAAAGACTTTACGCACGACTTTACGTTCGACTGGTACCCCTTCTTGTGCACAATGGTTCACATTATTACGCGCATTCAGCGCATGAACTGATACCATTCGAACGTAAAGTCGTGCGTAACTTTAAGAACGACTTGGTGAAACACCGCCCTGGTATGTATCACCGAGTAAAATCTCTTAAATAACCCATGCCTTGGGCATGTTGGGTCACAAGCATAAGGCGTTTGTTTTATTTCAAGCAATTGGGCTGTATAACAACCTTTGGAAAAACAATTAGACTCCTACAATATCACTGGATAACAGCAATTAAAAATATACAGGCTGTTATGATAAGATTGTTACGATACCTAATCATTTTCTAGGCGTCATATAGCGTAGTTTCCTTGGGAAATTCATTCCGACATAATGATATCATTTTCAAATTAACAGTCAGAGCTTGTGTACCCACTTCTCTATATCAGATAATTAAAAATATAATAATTTTAGTATTGCCAAAGTAGCATAGCCTGTAAAAATATACATTTCAGTGAGCAACCGCTGAGGGTGCTATACATTTTCCATCGTAAACAGGTCATACAAGCTGGGGTGCCCAGGCACCTCCATTTCCGTTTTGTTTGCGGACGAATGTTCATTTTTGCTGGACTTTTTAGAAGGTGCAATTTGACCTTGCACTTGACTTTCTACATTTTCTAAACCATTAACCATCGGGTATTTCTTTGATGTAGCACAGTGTACCAATAATTCAAATAAAGAAAAAATAGGGTAACTATAAATTGTATCTAAGCAATAATGAAAGCAGACACATGTGCACAGTTTCTCAAACCGGAAGTCACCTCCCCTGCACTGACAGACCAATATCGACGATAACGTGAGTTATCTTTTGATATCGCTTTTAACCAGAATCATGAATTGAAATTGAATCAATTGATTGGACCTTCTTGAACCGTAATTCTTGGTTCGGCCCTTATCATCAATCATTCCCATAATATAATAACTATTTCCTGGAATATCATATTTAGCATGCAGTGGAGCACGCAATCCTTGAATTAGCGTTAAATCACGTATTTTGCCACGGTCGCCGTGCGTGAGAGAGAGAGAGAGATCATAGAGAGAGAGAGGGAGAGAGAGAGAGAGAGAGAGGGGGGGGGAGAGGGGATAACACTACTACTCAGAAAGATGATATACACGATGAATCTATCGTAGATATGAACTAATTATTCTTTTCTAAAAGAGAGTAAAAGAGACAGACAGTGAGAGAGAGAGAGGGACAGAAAGAGAGAGAGAGAGAGAGAGAGAGAGAAAGAGGGAGAGAGAGAGCGAAAGGGGGGGGGGGCAGAGAAGAAAGGGGAGAAAGAAAATAAAGTCATTTTTACAACTATGACAATACAAAGGGCAGACTTTGGAAAATACCGTTACCGTTTTTTAAACAATTCTTCATTTCAGATGGAAGGAGAGAAAGAACAAAGGAGAGAGTAAAGGAGAAATAGAGAAAGAGAGACAAAGAGAGATATACACACATATATACACACACACACAGAGGATGGGCAAAATAAATTCAGAGAGAGAGAAGGAGAGACAAACAGACAGAGAGAGAGAGAAAGAGAGAGCAGTGTTTGAAATCAAAGTGCCCGTGAGGACAGCACATGGTGCGCATTCTACATCAACAAACCCATCAGCAATCAGATCATAGATCCCAAACGACATATTTAAAGTCATTACTGAGGTTAATTTGACGGAGAAATACTATTCATTTCAAGAGGCGCTCCATGATTTCCAAATGCAACATCTCTATGGTCGAGGCCTTTATCTATCAACAATATTCCTTATTTTTATTCAAGTCATTTTTTAAAGGAAATGGAATTTAGAGTATAGTGACGCCGATTTGTAGCAGCGCGGCCAAAAGGGAGTCTGCGGTGACGAACTTGTCGCCAACGTTAATAGCTTACTACAACTCTTCTAGAAGTTTGATCTTATTGGCATGACAGAGTGGCGTATTTTCTTAAGACAAGAAAAAAAAGCAGTGATAAGGTTGAGTGGTCCAATATCAGCGTTGTGGTCAAGTGTCTATAAGAATCGGTTTTTTTTTCGGTCTGAAGAGTGGGGTTCGAATCACAACCAAGGCGTTGATTTCCTTCAGTAAAGGCCGACTCACACCTTTGTATTTTCAAACTTGTCGGCCCAGCTTTTTTGACAATAAAAAAAACGCTCTCTGGACGCACAAAGACGCAGGTCATACGGTGTACTGACGTTCGGCGTACGCTCCTTGAGCATGCTGAAGGCGTGTGAGTCGTCCTTTAGATAATTTTTGGCGCTGTGCTGCGCTCAAACAAGGTCAGCTGAATTTGTACATAGCAAGAATTTCTTTAAATGCGTTCGCGATGGTTTACGATGGGCTAAAGAAAGTGTAATGATAATACGAAGTATGGACACGCTTGGCAAGTTAATTGTTTAATATCTGCGGAGACATTTATAATTTAGATCCGAAAGCGTTATACTTAGAGAGTGGTTTGTCAACTTCGGGAGTTTGTAACTACGTGGATGCATGGAGCAGATAATTTTTAGATAAATATTGATTCAATACACATATGTAAAAACCAGGGTTGGTTGTCAGCAGTGTGCAACTTCAATTGCACTCGTCATGATATTTTCAGAATCGATTCCCCTTAAGAATTGTTTATATCTTTAATTCAGTCAAAAGCGACAAGAAAATAGTCTGATCTGAAAACGAATAATAATTGCACCTTGCGAACCCTGGTCATTTCAACCTGTGCGATTTAACACATTGTCTACTGAATTTTGTAATCCTCATAGACTTGAGCAGAGACCACCTGGTTCCAGTTATTAATGGCTTAAGAGTGAATGTATATTGGAATTGCGCCAACAACCCGAGCCATTCAACCGTACGTTGATGGAGCTTTTTGTGGCATTGGCATTGATGATCAAGGCTACAATATCACTGGTGTCTAATTAAGAAACCCCTCTCAAGGAAAGAGCAATGGTATCAATTTTCCTCATCAGCTCGCCTTGGTTTGAAGTACATCCTCAAGGTGTTGCCCACGCGTACGTGTAAATGACACTATTTTGTAAATGGACGACGGGCAATCGTGCTTCTCATTAAACAAGTTTTGTCTTCTCCTACAGGCCGACTCACACCTTTGCGTTTTTAGCCTGCGTCTGCCCATCGTTTTTAGAAATTAAAAACGCTCCCTTGATGCACAGCGTACGCGGATCAGACGGTAGACTGACGTTCGGCTTGTGCTCAAGGAGCGTACGCCTACCGTCAGTCCCCCGTATGACCTGCGTCCGGGGAGCGTTTTTATTAACAAAAAAAAAAACGCTGAGCCGACGCAGGCTGAAAATGCAAAGGTGTGAAACGGCCTTTAGATCGTACGCCCCTTCCCAATCACAAGATTATATATTCAACGTGCCTGGTAATTTACCTGGGTGAGATGCATAATATTTTTCAACGAGTGGATGAGCGGTTGGATGATAACAAGTGACGTCAAAATCTGTGCGATATTTATGTAATGTATAATGTCCCTTTATGATTACCGGGTACATGAATGAATAATACTATATGCAAATACAGTTTAAACATGAACACAAATAAAACTAAACAAAACACAAAACAATAATTGACCCATACCTTTTCACAAGCTATTTTTCTAAATGACGTGTTTTCACATATTCTTTATGTTCATATTCATAGTTGTATTCTTTATGTAAGACAAAAATGCGTTGTAAAAGGCGCTAAATTAGCCGGAAACAGCGAATCCTATTCAAGTGGGCGATGCATTGTACTCTATAAACGGTCTACCACTGATCAGGGACAATACACCCCGTTTCATGTTGTGCCTAAGGCTTCGAGTATAATAATTGTATCTTTGAACCATCGGGATGAAAATTACAACCAAATTACGAATTGGGCAAGTAAATATGTTTACTAGACATTGGGCCTGTAAGATAAAAGATGAAATTAAACTTATGATAAATATTCATCGTATATAATTCACAAGTTTACATGGAATAATCTGTACCATAGATATACGATTAATTTTCAATAAATCACATCTCTGTTGTGTTACAGGCCAATTGTATCTGATTTAAGGAAAATAGGTGCATCGAGGCAGGAAAAACGTCTGCCAATCAAATCACATAATGCAGCATATAACACTTTCTACTGAGAGGCTATCGCTTCCTGAGTGGAATTGATTTTCGAAATCGATGAGTATTGATCAGGAGCGGTGTATCACTTCCGCTTGACACTTGGCAGACAAGAAAAAGGCGTAAAATATAACTGAGTTACGTTTGGATGTTTTGAAAAACATGTTACCTCGCTCTGAAACTGTTACTTATACTGTTTTATTTATAGAAACAAACACCGCTATCAGTATCAGTCATTATGTTTTTTTTTATGTGGTTATACAGTAAATGAAAATATATCTTCTCCAAAGAGTTGTGCAGAGTGCGATGTCCTCAAGTATACATTAATGTCCATATTCAAAATGGGCATTCTTAATAACATCGACAATTATTCATGCAATTTTTATGCCGCACGTATCTACTGCTGACTAAAAGCGCCTTGCATCATTATTACCCTGACTTTAGCCCTACGCACACTAGCCCACTTGGCAATTAAATGAATAGATATTCCTGTCAGGAACCCATTCACCTCACCTGGGTTGAGCGCACCACAATGTAAATGAATTTATTGCTGAAGGAAGTTAACGCGATTGGTCGGATTCGAACTTACGACCACTACACCATGACACCTTCATGAAATCATAAACTATTTTGTTTTGTGTTTGGTATACATTTTTGTCACTGAAATGAATAGATAGATGAAAAAGTAAATAATCATTTACAATTTATATTATATTATTCTACAATCCTGCTGGTCTAGATTTCTGAAGATGAATATCAGTAGTCCTATCAAATAATAGGTATACTTTAAAGCCCAAGTATAGTTTTGGTAAAAGCCAATATTTTTATCGCCAAATTTTGTCTTCAAATCTACTTAAAAAGAAACATGATATCATGAACATGTTGTACAAAAGATTGTATGAAAAATTAACAAGTTTTGGAAAAGTTATAACCTAAAGTGTGGAAAATATTTCAGCGTCGTAGCCCCCGACGCTAATTCAATATTTTCTTTCTTGATAAAGGACAGCTTCTCATGAACAGAATTGGATGAAAATTTCAGAATTTATTCTTTATGTATTCCTCTTTAGCATGCTTTAATAAAACCTTGGAAATAATTTTGTTTATGCCCAATAAGAAGCTAAATATTGTTATAACCAAGAGAGGGCGCTAAATACGATTTAACGGTCAAATTCAAATTTCAAAAGAATTCGCTCGTAGAAAATTATGCTATGATCTTGAAATGTGTATACAAACTATATGTCATGGTATATATCCCCAAAATTCACATTTCTTTAATCTTTACCAAAACTATACATGGGCTTTAATGGTGGAGATGAACAGACAAGACATACACATCTTGTTCACAAATTGGAAAACAAAACCATTAGGACGTAACTGGGGTTACTAAGAATCGACACTGTGTCATTATCAAATCCCTAAAGAACAACTATTATAAATGGATCAACACAACCAGTCTAGAATGAGTCAAAATAATGATCGCATTCATGCACAATACACATTACAACATTATGGTGCATTTTTGCATCCTTTGGGGTTGCAGCCGTTGATACAATAACAGCACCCTCTACGATGTAGATATACACCTTTCGGGTGTATATAATCTCATAAGATTGGAAAGCGCCATCTTTAATCAAAACCAACCAACGGTGCATATTTTTACACTTAGGGTACACAGCTCTACCACTAGGCGCATATTCTAAAGGGGGTACTATTATGAAAATGCAAGTTGATCTGTATTGATGAGTTATACCATTATCAATACCCTTTTCAGTGAAAGAGAGTCCAAATGTGTTTCAAATGTTTAATAATATTTTTTTTTCAATTTCATGTTGGCTTAGTAGGGAACGCCCCTAAAAGTTTCTTTCAAATGTCAATCCTGTTGTGACATCACAAGAGTCAAGTTTATTCACCTTGCTACATCATGTTTCAGAGCTGGTTCTGTAGATAACAAAAGGAAATATGTGGATCAATGAAAGGGAATTGGAATTCGCAATCACCTGAACACATTTGGGCCCTCTTTCACTGAAAAGGGTATTGATAATTATATAATACATCACTACAGATCAACTTGTATAAGGGCTTTAAGGGTGCTTCTTGTGCACCAGCGGCTGTACCCTTATTTCTCAATGTGAACGATGATGGTGGGTTGATGCGGCGATGGCATCATTATGATCATTTTAATGTGCAGCTTGACACCAATTAGACTCTTGTTTACAAAGCTGCCATTCCATAAACTGCAGGAGCCATGTTTATGGTCGATGAACCGTTTATGAATATACGTCATATCGAAACGCGATTCGAATTCGTTTATTCCTCGATTTCGAATGATCCGATCGCGAATAATCTCAGCAATACTACATTGCTATCCACATTATTTGCAGTTATCATACTGGAAGTTCGGCAATTCAATCCAATACTACCGGTACTAGAAATAATGGTAATTTATTTTAAGACACATGGGTCTGTCAATAATCGAGCACTTTTAGCACTACCTAGCACTATGTAGCACTTAATATAATGATTGAGATTTAAAAAGAAAAAAGAAAAATAGGTATTCAGACGCTTCAAAATATATTTCTCAGTACATCAATGCACTTCCGTAGATTAAAACTACAGTAGAAAATAGACCTTGTGGTTGAAAAAATATGAATAATTACTTACCACCAAAATCAATACAGATATTCTAATTCCCGGTGACAAAAAGTAGAGACTGTGGAATCTGAAAATAAGATAGGAAGCATGACAGTCAGTATTATTTTAAATTTGAATTTAAGCAAAAATGAGCATGATGGTAATTTTTTATCAATACATTCTTCATTTCAAAATAACAAATAAGAATATATTTACAAACATATCTATAAACATAGATGTAAATGGTGTGAAATTGAACAACATGTACGCATAAATTGTCGTTGTTAAAGCATTCGAACAACACCAGTCGGTGTCTAATAAATGTTATTCCAACCGAATGTTATTTCAACACTTTTCTGTAGTAGAAATTATATTTCAGCTGGTGTTAAATATAACACCAGCGTTTTGCAGTCTGAGGGATCTGCCTGATCTAAGGAGAGAGATGTGAATTGACGTCTGTGGTATTTAGTATTCGGTCCTTTTAATCCGACATCTAAACATATAAGCTGACATGTTAGCCCCTTTCGTAAATGTCAGATACAAGAGATAATGATTTTGATAAATTGACAGATAAATCCCGCATGACTTATAATTCCAATTATTCAACTCCATGGAAAATGTCATACTTCAGCTATTTGTCGGCGACTCTGTCAAAAATATATGTCAATAAAAATGGGACAAGAATGAGTATTTCAATCGACTAAAGTAATCAGAACGCGTGCATTATAATTGACTTCTTTGCATTCATGAATTAATTTCCTGTGACAAAAAGTGAAAGTCACCAGTAGCACAGACCAAACTAAAAGTTTTCTTTAACTATTTTTTAAAGATGTTTTTGACAGAAAAGGAACAATAGTAGTAGTCTCTATAAGATATTCCTGTCAAACACGACGTACTGATCCCCAATTGTCACTTTTTTGATTGGGATTTCTTGATTCGCTGAGACAGTTGATCTGGGAGCTGAGGGTGGAAATAATACATGTTGACAATTTAAACATTGGTTAAAGATTAATTTTTATTTCCCCAAAGATCTGTCTCTCACTATGATCTAGCAGGGTGGCGACGTGAAGAGTAGTTTTACATTTTCGATCCTTAGATAAGGGTAAAAGAAAAGTGGGCAACATTCTTTAGTTTTCACGCAGAACATCCTCACAGCAATTGTTCCCCATCAGTTATTCAAGCTGGAGTGTTTGTCCGTTAGTCCTCTCAAGATGAGTGCTGTCTGGAAAATGATAAGCAAATCTTCGCCCACATAATTGAAAACCATTCTTCTTGGACCTCCTAAAAAGAACACTATTAAATCACTTTCCGCCAATTTATAATCGATGTTGTTTTAAATACAATAATTAATCAAATGTAAAACTAGACAGAAGTGTCTGGAACGAATAAAAATCCCCAAATCGACTAATCGCAAAAGTTAGATTATTTTAAGACCACATGACAGTGCCGACAAAAATCAATACACACCCGCAACTTCTGATTCTTGCATATGGCTCATAAAACGAGTACTGGCTATAATCGAAAATATGTGGTTCAAATATTGATTGCAGATAACAATAATTCATGTTGATTGTCAAAAATTAGAGCACGAAATCGAAATTGTATGGACTTTTATGACAATTGTTATCCCTCTTTGCCGGAGCTGTTCAGTTAAAGAAGTATTATTCTAGGTTTTGAAAAGTAGAGGACTTTTTTCTTTAAAAGTGTGAAATGAAAACAAAGCACCAAAAGCAACAAAAAATAAAAAATATAATGATAAATCCTTTAAAATGTGAAGCACATCTCAATTAAGAAATAACAACTTTCTCAAAGCCCGATTTCCTTTGTGAAAGGAACATAATCTCACACTCTTATTGCCCACGTACAAGATAGCTTTCAAAAGGGTGTAAAAAAAACCAAAACTCATTTTGCAGTTATGAATATCAACATTCGATGAATTTTTGTGGGAGAGAGAGGAATACATTATGGGAGCATAATTTCTGAAATTGCTTCTCGGAAGAACTTTTCCTTATTGCCCATTATGCATGGTGATGAATTTCTATTGCAGTCACGTACAGCTTGTCGAAATGTTGATATCCCGCAAATCCTTAAGTTTTCTTTTTTTCTTCGTCTTCTTTTAATTTCATTCATGTACTGTGCATGTTGCCGGATATCAGACACAAATCTCAAAATTTCTTATGTTAAGAAAATCATTACATTCTGATAAAATGCTCGGTAACATGAATAATGTAAGGTTTTATAATCCTATAATGTTGAACAAATGTTGAATTATTCTATGTATCAAATTGAATTCTAAATTAACGCTAATCATTTGATCCGATTAAAGGGATCACAATAATCACGTTGGATAAATCGTATTTCTGATTCTTCCGTCATTAAAAATGTTTGAAGTTTACATTTATCATGCATTTGTCAATATACACTATATGTGAAAGTATCAATGCATTTGGATGATTTATATATCACCGTCTAGTAAGTAATTCTTTTGAATTAATGATCAGTTAGAATAGAGATAATAATGGATTCAATATTTATCGACAGATAAATGATTCATGAATAAATTGGGGATGATAATATCCTAGATTCAGCTATGAGACTATTCTGTCTAACCCCTAAAGTAACGAACTCAATTACCTTGTGATCGAAGTTAACATGTAACAACCTGGGGAGACCCCTTTGGATCATAATAATTTAAGGTCCCAGCCTCCTTAAGTACCTCCTTAGAAAAAAACACAATAATAAGCTCAAATATTTCACCCCTTTGATCAAATGATTATATGGTCTTCGCCCGAAAATACCCCCTCAGAAAACGCCATCAGGTCAAACATTGTGCCCCTCTAGATCAAAAGATTTTATGGTGCCCTCGCACGATGTACCCCCCCCCCCTCAGAAAAAAGTCATCAGCTGAAATATTACACCCCTTGATATCAAAATGTTTTATGGGCCCCGCCCCACGGCCCTCCCTCAGAAAAATTCGTCAGTTCAAAAATTTCACCCCTTCACATCAAAAAGGTTTCCTGGTCTCCCCCCCAAAAAAAATACTCCTTACTCAAAAGAAGTCATAATTGCACCCCTTTAGATAAAAAATATATTATAATCCCCATCCCCAAAGCCCCCCCCCCCCCCCCCCCCGGGGGCGGGGGGGCGGGCGGCCCCCCCCCCCTCCGGGGGGGGGGGGGGGGG
>BQKZ01000115.1:80372-96587 GCA_036244855.1 Temnopleurus reevesii | reverse complement strand
ACAAATTAAGTAAGATTGGCGCGCAATACCTGTGGATATCACATGATTAAAATTAGAAAATGGATATAATCGAAGAAATACGATCAGTGAAGATTGGCAGATAATTAGTACCGGGAAATTTGGTGAATATACACTCAATGATAGTACAGGAATAGAAAGAGGAGAGAAAAGGATCTTTGAGAGTTGGGATAAATAGAAGGAATGTTATATAAATTTAAAGCGAAAGACCAGTTTTGGGAGGAGGGCGCTTCAGATATTTAACTAGCTTGCGAGCTGCAGTAAAAATTATTACCGTAATGCAGTTTTTCAATAGTAAATTAGAGCATTTTCATAGTTTGTTTGAATGAAATCGACCTAGAAATGGCTTAATTATCGCAAAATAAAAAAAAAACCTGCTGCGGTCGTACTTTCCCACAGAACATGCTTCACGTACAAAATGAACGCGAACTCACACACCGCAGACAATACCACCGATCGCACCGCCCATTTCAGGCCGACGTCCCCCGTGCTAAAGCACTTAGCACACCGTAGGAACAATGGCGGATTCACCTGTTTGACGTAAACTACACAGAATACGAGCAAAAATGTACTCCTAATATCCTACATAGATATATTTAGGCATGTAAAGCAACTTGTGAATACATCAGCTCGTTTAACACCACTTTCTGCATCCTGGTCATTACGAATATATACCTTTAAATACACAGAGACAAAAACAATAGAATGTATAAATTAAGCAATGTTTTGCAAACGGTTGACAAAACCTTGAATTATTACACAATTTCTAGGATTTCTTCTCTATGTGCAACAGGCGAGATAATTTCTGTCATAAAGGCCGACTCACAAATGAAAAACGCTTCCTGGACGGACAGCATACGCGGATCAGACGGTGGACTGACGTTCGGCTTGCGTTCAAGGAGCGTACGCCGACCTTCAGTCCTCCGCATGACCTGCGTACGGGGAGCGTTTTTATTTTGGCCGACGCAGGCTAAAAACGCAAAGGTGTGAGTCGGCCTTAAACTGTTGAAAGAGAGAAAGATAGACTGAGAGAGAGAGAGAGAGAGAGAGAGAGAGAGAGAGAGAGAGAGAGAGAGAGAGAGAGGGGAGGGAGAGATGGGGGACGGGTAGCGAATGAGTTGGCGTGTATATTCAGAAATAGTTTAATAGAAACATTAAAAAGTACTTTTGCAATTCGTTATCGGACAAAGTAGTAGCCAATTGAAGGAAGGCACTTAAAAATTACGTGTGTAAAATTTAAGATTCCATTTAATCTCTTTATCTGTCTCAGAAAAGAACTTGAATGATCAAGATCACCTATGTACGTGTTTTGGAAACATAACTTTCCCATATAATGTTCTTGTTTTAATACCCGAGGCTTTTATGTCCTCGAAATAAATTTGAATGCGCGCTCAAACGCTTAAACATGTTGAAGATACTGTCACACTCTATTCGTTATATTCATTTAAAAAAAACATCAAATTAAGCTGTCTGACCTCTGTTACTGCACTTATATTGATGAAAAAAAAAACACACACCAGAGAATGCAAAAAAGAAGAAACTTTTACAGGTACTGTAATGGTATTCATGAAAAGTGAATACCGTAAGGTATACCATAGAATCTATGTTCCTAAACAGCGTACCTAATGTAGGTCATAATTTAAAATTTTAGCTTTTTTGGAGCATTAAAAGTTGATTTTGACGCCTAATATCTTCACAGCTTAGTCTATTTACACCATCGAAGGTGTTTCACCAAGATAAGAAAGACTTTACGCACGACTTTACGTTCGACTGGTATCCCTTCTTGCGCTGAAGGCCCGTAATATTATGAATGATTACGCGCAAGATGGGATACCAGTCGAACGTAAAGTCGTGCGTAAAGTCTTTCTTATCTTGGTGAAACACTTACGTAGCATTTAGAGTCTTGCAGAAGAGATTGTTTGTGCATGGGACTGTAATACAATGCCAGTAAATTTTCTGCATAACTAAGTAGCTGCACTAGAAACCATAATGTAGCCATTCGAGGAAAATGCGTCCAAACACGACAAGGCCCCAGTCACATAGTGCCTAGAAAGCAACACGATTCAACACGACTCTTTGTTCTCGAGCACTGCAAACTGAACAAAGAGTCGTGTTAAATCGTGTTGCTTCTGAGGCATTATGTGACTGAGGCGTAATGATGCGACATACAACTGGAAACTGCGCCTACAATTTTTTTCACTCATCTCGGTTGAAAACCAAGTCTGAATGGACAGTTATACTCCAGTCACATAGAAGCCCTGAAGCAACACGATTCAGCACGACTCTTTGTGCAGAGGCAGTTAATTGTGAACTTGAATAACAGCTGTTCTTAATCGTGTTGCTTCCGAGGCCCTATGGCTGGGGCATAACGATGCGACATACAGCGCGAAACTGCGCTTGTAAAATTTCTACTCATTTTCGGCTGAAAACCCAGTCTAAATAGTCACTTAGTTGTACGATGTTTTAAACGCCCTTTCTTTGGTTTCGGTTTATAATGAGTCGAACATGGTTAATTGGTATCGTGTTAGTTCAATGATGACATGCGCAATTCATTTGGTCTGATTGCAATTTAGTACTGATCAATTGCTTAGTATTTCAATTATATTTACAGATACGACGATACGACGATATAAAATATTTCCGCAAAATAAAGTGGGTCATGGATAATAAAACCGTACGCCGTGTATTGAACTGTGCGGATACAACAACCGCAATCCCGGTTCCGATTTGAATAGCATCACAACGGAGCATCAATTTTACGGAAACAGTTTATATCGTGTTTGCTATGAGAGCGAAAATGCTTGATGAATCTTTGTAATATTAATTACTGAAGACAATTATACTTAATGATGATTAATTCAATTTCGACATAATCGTGTACGGTCAAATTTTAATGCCGGAAACGTTACACGCTTAGATGAAAACTTCATTCTGTCCTAAATACATGTTACCTTTCCTAGACTAAACTACTATTACAAACATTTGTAGGAACGTGGTATTCCATAATATAATTTATTCAAAGTTTTGTTATCGATTACGATGCCATGCAGTGAACAGAGGGGACAAAATTGATTTGAACAAGGTAAACATCTTCATACCAAGATCACTTTTAGAATGTCAAACGAATACCAAAATTTATCATTTTGGTATTCAAGTGAATATCAAATGAATATCGAATATCGCATATAAAACTACTTCACAGAACTACTTTATTCGAGGTTTCACAATACCTTCATGATCAAAAGAGAAAATTACATCCCCTTCATTTCACAGGTGCGACACCTGTCCGACATTTATCCACAATAGGGAAGGAAATTTCATTTGTGTACATCTAGCAATTGCCAATGCTTGAATAGAAATAGTTTATTTTTTCCAATCATTCATCCCTTCTATTCACAGTGCTTGTGTACCTGAATGGTAACGCTAGATATCAAGATACAAAGTGCCTGCCGTTTGTATTTCCATGAGCTGAATTTGCACTATCAGTGGTCAATGTTATATGAATCCTTTAAGGCCCTGGTCAAATAGGACCCCGGAAGCAACACGATTCACCCCGACTATTTGTTAATTCACAGTTAACTGTCTCCGAACAAAGAGTCGTGTTGAATCGTGTTGCTTCCGGGGCCCTATGTGACCAGGGCTAAACCCAGGACTGCTTTAAAGGTAGAATACTTCTTTTTCAGCCTCGAATTTGACTTTCCAAGATTGTTATGTTATGTTGAAGAGTAGTGAATGTTAGAACTTATCACCAATCAATTAAGCACAAAGATTTGTCATGATAAGCGCATTTATAGTTATTCCAATAATAATTCTTTTATTCGGGCCCCGAATTAATGGACCATGCGTTCAAAATTCAAAACAGCCGTTGACCCCTCGTTGGCCAATTGCGCAAGAGTCTCTCTCAGAGTATTCCGCGTGGTGTGGCAGTGTATTGAAGTGTACACTGTATATGCTCTTACCATGTTTTTGTGTGTGGTAATACGCTATGAGTATCGCGATACCGTTGGTGTCAAGATGAATTATGATAGAATATATTTTTATTTGAATTAAATAATCTGGACTACATTCGACCAAAATACTTCATTAAGGTAATTATTTTGGCATATCCGAGGTACACAACAAGTTGTAAGCATAACCATAATGTGTGCAAATGTAGTTTTCTACCTTTAACCAATTCGTGTCGCCTTCAGCATGTTGACCAGGCTGTCACTGTTTATGTAGCACACCATGTGTAGCAACATTCTCCATTCTAACGCACTTTTAATCGGATCTAAAGGCCGCCTCTTACCTTTGTGTTTTTAGCCTGCGTCGGCCAAGCGTTTTTGAAAATTAAAAATGGTCCCCGAGCGCACAGTATACGTTGATCAGACGGTCGGCTGACGTTCGTCTTGCGCCCAAGAAGCGTACGATGAACGTCAGTCCAACGTTTGACCTGCGTCTTTGTGCGTCTAGAGAGTTTTTTTAATTTTCAAAAATGCTGGGTCGACGTAGGCTAAAAACGCAATGATGCGAGTCAGCTTATAGTTTCAAATCAACATCTTACGTACGTGTCCTTTCACAGCAACCCCTTTAAAGGGATCCTCCTCCAGACATTGGTGTAATGTCAGTGAATGACGAAAAATGAGATGAACTAACTGTTGAGTTACAATTGAGGAAAGTCGGATTATCCTTTCAAAAGTAATGAATTTTCGAAGTCGTCATTTCCACCTCTGATGGGCATCCTTGTGTTGGCTATTCTGACGGAATCAGTAATGTCAACATGAAAGAATGCTGATGATTCCTCATTTGAAATATGATATTGATCCATAAAAAAAAAGAATCATGAACAAAGTGAACCGATACTTGTAAATGATGCAGACATGCCACGATAGATTTTGCGAAAGTTCGAACCGTAATGATGCCTAGCTATCACATGTGGATTGTACATTTTGAGAATAACTGTTGAAAGGATTTTTTTTAATTTTACCCAAATCTTTAGAATATTGTCACAATATTTTTCTTCATTCATTGACAGCACACGAATGTGTGGGCGAAGTTTGTTATTAGACCTACTCTTGCTGTTACCGCACATTACGGTAAATTGCACTTTGGGTGAATTGCAAATTCTGGTAATTTTGGTTTGTAACTAAACTAATTTTTATTCCACTCTCTCATAAAGTATCTAATCCTTTACTTTCTCGCCCATCATAAATGCTATATCAATGAGTATATTCACTGAGCAAATTCACTGTGTAAATATTAAACGATTACCAAATTTCAATCTTAGTAGAAATTTAGCAACAAAAAAATGCAATTTACCAAAACTGTGTCGTCACTGTCCGGCATATTTTGTGAATTTACTATTTTTGTCATCATTTTTCTTCAAAATACAAAAAAGTGACGGCATATTTGACAACTTGTGCAAGTAAATTTATTTTACATTATTTTTAGTCTTGTACCCTTACATACTCCTTGTGCTAAGACATGCAACGCAGTGCATCGTTGCCATATAGTAAAGCGTCAACGATGGTCAAAATATCTTTTGTTCCTCATTAGCCCCTCGAGGACACCCTCAATTTGCTTACGTAGCGGATCACGTGTGTCAACATTGCCGGGCGTGATGCTCTACATATCGAATTACAACTTCAAAACAACAGTCCATCAAAGTTTGCTCCGCCTAGTAGGCATACTAGATTCTTGACATTGCAGTATTTTTTGTAGAAAAGAATTAAAAGTGTTGCAAAAAAGCCAATTCATTGGACCAAAATGAACAACAAAATATGATAATCTATTTTTCAAAATTATTTGTGGTTCTGTGTCAATGCGTCACGTAATTGCAAGAAGGTGTACCCTTAAGTATTTAGTGTGTGCCAGGATGCTAAGTGTAGAAGTTGGTGTATATGTGCATCTGTATGTTTGTTTTCATGAATTTATATCATATTGTCAAAATAAATGATATCGACATTATTTCGAGATATGTAAAGATGAGGTTCTGAAAACACAAGCAGATATTTACCCAAACGATATGCTTTCAGTTTAAACATTATTACAATTGTGGGATTTTCGACCAAATTTAAGCGAACGGAAGGAGTATATAATAAAAAATAACTACATCAAAGCCTCACCATAATTGTTTGACGATTATTACGCCACTGGATAAACAACATCGTTTAGCTGTCATTATTCATAATAAGGTTAACATGGTTAATATGGAATCCATTGACCTAGCATTTAATCACATTTGAGCTTTATGGCAGCAAGCGGCCTATTTACCGTGCTTGACTTACATAAACAGCGATTAATAAACCCATGGGATTAAGTATAATTATGGCTATTCCATTAATCTCGATATACTTTGATGTATATTTTACAATTGAAACCTCAATTTACCGTAGTCTCTGTACGGATGTTAAAATGATTACAGCACGGTCATTCCTAAACAAATGAATTGTTTATTAGATTTTAAGTATTAATAAGCAATTATTATGGAATGCACAAAAGGTTGTCGGCACGTAATCTTTGAATTTGCAATTACTAGTTTGTACCTACTTTACCAGTAGGATAAACTGTTAAACAAATTGAGCAAAATTTACCATACACTGAGCAACATGCTGCCTACACAATTAATGATCAAAATATGTGAAACTTGTGGTCCAATAGTAAAGATAGTACAGTCAAACCTGTCTATAGTGGCCACTGTCTATAGTGACCACCTGTCTATAGTGGCCATTTAAATTGATTCCCTCCCGGTGAAAATGCATGTTATAGAACCTGTCTATAGAGGGCACCTGTCTACAGTGGCCACTTTTTCTGTTTCCCTTGGGGTGGCCTTTATAGACAGGTTTGACTGTATATGAGTTAGACATACCTTAACCAAAAGCCGTATAGACAATATGTTGCCAATTAGAAAGATATTTAATAGTGTGTAATATACATTTCCAAAGAATTATTTTCTAATTTCTGACATGTAATGTTTAACCTGATCTTTCGAAATTCCCAAAATTCAGAGAGGACTATCATGCACTTTAATTTACCCTATTATCATGGTTTTCAGTCTTGATACCGATTCAAATGTCTTTGCTCTCAATTAACAGCTGCCATTTAATTTTATTGCTGCATTCCTATTTGGCATATAGCCTATAAGTAAAATATAACACAAACATTACAGAATGTCTTAAAATCAGCCGAAGGTACTGTTTGAATGGATGGATGGGGGTTTGCACCAGCAGCTGATCGATGTGAATTTAAAAAATCAGAATTATCTGATTTTCCAAATAAATAATTCAATCTCAAAATCGAATTTTCATTTTGATAAAAAATCATTTCAACCGCTTGTAAAATGGACCTATATGACCAAAGCTGCAACATGAGAACAAATGAGAAAAAAGGTACTATTTTTCGGTTTTGCGCCAAGTCCACACAACCCTGTTATACATTTGTGTATTGGACCGGGAGTAAGCTCCCTTTATACATATAGGCATAGCTATCGATCACCTCTTTCCATTCAACCTACACGGCCTATTTAGCTCTATGTCAGGTAAAGATAGTAATAAAACTGTCTATACGCGTCTTCCAATCATTCATCAGTGCTCTTAAAACAAACTTATAGTCTAGTAGACTATCGAGAATTTATTAACTGAAGAGGAGTCAGTCAGCGACTTGCATCGTCCTCAAATCCGCAACGTCAAATTTGAGTTTTGGTTTTGGTGCAGTTCAGCGCACTAAAGCCGACTCATACATTTGCGGGGTTTTTTTCAGCCTCCTCCGGCCCAGCATTTTTGCCAATTAGAAGCGCATCATGGAGGCACAAAGACGTAGGTCCTACGGTGAACTGACGTTCAGCGTACGCTCCTCAAGCTCAACCGGAACGTCAGTCCATAGTCTGATCTGCGTATACTGTGCGCGCGGGGAGCATTTCTAATTCTCAAAAACGCTGGGCCGGCGCAGGCTAAAACGCATATGTGTGAGTCGGCCTTTACGCGGATATTTAGCCTGCACAGTTCATGGGAAGATAGCAACCTTTAAGAACAGCCTTGTCCTCGAAGCAGCGATTGCAGGTGAAGTCGAAGGGTATGACACTGAGGACATAGCTTACGGAAATGTATCTTCATTAATCAAGCAATGACGTATATACAATTTTAGGAGATATAGCTCTCCCTTGCCACTAGCTTAGGAAGATTTTCAAAACTTTGTGGATGGGGGCTTTAGCCATTAATTTTCCATTACATCAAGTAATTTGATGGGTTTTTTTTTAGGGAAGGGGTGGGTGAGGTCTGATTTTTTTTTCTTGGGAGGCTGTGCCCCAGCCACTCTCCCCCATCCCGGTTCCTAAGCCTGTAATAATAACGTATTTGCTGTATATAAGCACCAGGATCATTGAGATTATTTTCTAAAATGGGAACGTTTTTAATGGTCTCTTTTACGTAACACTGGCGACCATATATCATTCAAACTTTTAGGCCCATCCAACTTATGATCTCTAATCTTATGTATAAACACGGTGAGATTTAAAAAATAAATCATTAACAGTACATTTATAATGATATCACATGAAAATGGGAAAATGTTGAGCAAAGTTCACGAAAGAATGAAAGACAAATACTAAATGATCACAACCGGGCAGTGCCAAGTATAATCTCAATCTTTGATTATGATAAAATACATACATCACATCAAGCCACGAGGTAAATACAGCCTGCATTGCGCCTGGATTAAGGGACGGAGAGCAGGAGAGGGTGAGGGCAATGACCATTTTGGTTTTTAACCAACAGCTTACAAACCAAAATTTATTGCTAAAGATAATGAATATATAAAACAAGACATATACAACCTTCGAGCAATTTCATGCATCCATCTTACTAAAGTTCAAATCATTCTGATTAGATGTTACGATATGGGAAATAAGAATCAGAGCCAAAGCACTCCACAGCATTATAAAAATAAACATTACCATGATTACAGAAACTTGTCTCTTAGAATGGCATTCCATGTTCTTCATTGTTTGTATAAATGCCGTAAATGCCAGATGTTGTCAACTGTATTATTATAAGATGCACATGGATATACGACGTAATGTAACGTACACATTTATCGTACGAATAAGATCTTATCAAAATGGATGGAAAGGTTAGGAAGTACATATAACATGAAATATGTGGCAATAACGTCGGAATATATTTTCTGTCTTCAATCACTGAAATCAATTTTGAAAAAGACTCCTTTGATTGCATTATTTTGTTTAAGCTTTGAGTTATATTGCATGCTTGCAGAATCCCAATATTGAGCACATCTGCGTTAGGGCATTTATATGAGGATGCAAAAGGCTAAATAGACAATTGATATTTTTGGCCAAATCAAATTTAGATTCAATGAACTTTCAGGAGAAGTGAATGATATCTGCAAAACGTTTTTCCAGGAAACTTAGTAATGAGTAAATGATGAATAAATAGAACCAACATACTTTCTTGCCACGCGTATTGCTTCTGTTTAAGATATTGATTGATTGATTTAATATTATTTGATAACAAATGCAATAACAAAAAGCAGCCCCGATGCTGATGAAACAAATTGAATTTACATTATGATTGAAATTAACAATAATTAAAAACTAAACACAAATTACAAGTAAATAAAAATGGACCGCAGCTTAAATAGCATCCACTTTCCAATCAAGTTTGCCCTTTTCTTATTTCATCAGACAATTTAGCGTTAAGGAAGAAGAAGAATATAAAGAGGTAATCCACTACGAAGAAGAAGAAGAAGAAGAAGAAATATAAGAACAACTAGTAGAAGAAGATGAAGAAGAAATTAAAAAGGTGTCAATACGTCTCACCAAAATGCCTAAAACGGGTCACATTAGTATCAATACTGGCAGTTTTCATAAATAATGTGGGGGAAAATAAACTTTAAAAGAACCGTGGGTGTGTTAAAACGACAGTATCAGACCAATACATGCACTTGTTAATATTCTGGCTATTTTGTATGTATTTTATACATGTCGCTGACAGTGATGACGTAATAATAGAAGTGTATAGAGAGGAAATGAAAGGTTAACTTAGATAAAACGAGGTTAAACGAAAAGAAGTAATGCCATTCCGTCTTATATCCGATTCCCCCGACGTCCACAGCCGATCGCGGGTCATATTCCCGCTGATCTGGGCCTGACCGATCCTATTGATTTTCGCTGGCGACATGTCTCACACACGAGCAGGTTATCAGCTAGTCTGTCTTAAAGTCGTAAGCCAATACCTCGGTTCAACTTTCCTTAAAATCCGTTAAAATTTGTCCCTGGGTACCTACCCCCAAACCGGTAAAAATAAACTATTCAGGTAATCTAGCACTTTGCGATATTACTTGCAGCGCTAAAGGTATAGAACTGGTTTTGGTGGCCCTGCGTGGCGACTTTTTATGTTTGTGCGAAAAGGTGCAGTTGGGGCATTTTCTCGTTGATGGGGAGGATTCATGATAGCTAGACTAGCACGAAGAAAATGATTTTAGGGCAAAATGCTTAAGGGTTAAACATAAGCTCTCTTACCTAACTGAGTATCTTGGACCTAAAAGACATAGAGAAAAGGACAGGACCTCTATCAATGGGGTCACCCCATTATCTTCCTTTCCTTAATTCAAATTGTATCGACAACTGGAAAAGTGCACGTGCCCTATCACGTGATAGTGATACACACTCCTGCTTTGGGCTAAATTTGCCAAGAATCAAACCAAATTGTAACATGGGCGTTGTGAATGCGTCAATTGAAAAAGTCCAAGTCTATTCAAATCCAGACGCTTAACTACTGAGTATAAAGAAGGAATATAGAATATTGAGATGATAAACCAATAAAGTAAAATAACTAGATTACAGTACAAGCAAAGGGTTTGTATGAAACCGTCGAATTAAACACATCTCGCATAATATGTCTATTAACTGTGTTCAGAACAGATATTTTGACACATTTTTCTTTTTACGTTTTGCGGAGATAAACATTGTTACTCTAACCTCAATGGTCTGTAATCTAATAAATTACAATATTTACCACACATTTACCTAATCGTATCAGCAACAAACTTTCTGCAGCGTAGACTACTTTGATGTTACTACGGCAAAACCCGATATAAATATGCTCAAATTTAAAATTGCAGCTGTTAGCTGGTGAAACATATATACAAAATATGTCATAACAAGCAAGCAGATATGATATGGAGTAGACAAGATTCATGTTATTATTAACATTACTACATTTTCTAAAATATGTACGGAAATTGTTTCATTATTTTCCTTTTTAAGTAAGAGCTATTTTAATGTCGACGAATTTATCTGTCAAATGCAGTTCACTTTTAAATTTGATTTTACAATGAGAAAAGCAACCTCTTTGCAATTTTGTCTCCACTGATATGCACCAGAGCAAATAGAACCGTATTATGATCACTGGATGTATATGCAATAAAATGTCTATTCAGTTTAAGTCAGAACTACCTCCGTTTTTCCTAGTAGCAACGTGCCTCGCTGACTGGGGAGTGCAAACAGCCGTGCGCCAGTCAAATGAAGGGGAATATGTTCTTTGGGGTGGGTTTGGCTCCTGGGCGGTGTTTCACCAAGATAAGAGAGACTTTACGCACGACTTTACGTTCGACTGGTAACCCTTCTTGCGCGTAATGATTCATAATAGTGCGCGCATTTAGCGCAAGAATTGATACCAGTCGAACGTAAAGTTGTGCGTAACTTTAAGAACGACTTGGTGAAATACCTCCCAGATTTAAAGCAGAAATACCAAGGAAAGGTCGATGGAATCCAACCTAAGACTTGCCTGTCTCTAGGGATGCATGTTTGTTAGAAATCCCCGTGAAATTGCTATTCTTCCTTGAAATTAAAGGAAGACATTTTTTCTCAAGATACACTACTGAGTTCACATCTACGTAAGATAACACTAAGGGCAGAGCGGAAAAAAGTAAATAATTTCCTTTGGAGCACTCACAGTAGCCTCATAATTGCGAGGGAAAATATCATTTTTATCCATTCACTGACCGGGTGCCAATCCTCTTTCTTCACATTTCATCCAAAACATTTCTTCACAGAGTATAGAGGGAGAGAATGTTTGGGTGTAGATATGGTCATTGTGAATGCTTCGATGGAAGTCACCTTATCTGGCCAGGGCCCCGTAACATAAAGGTTTGCGATTAATCGCTATTTGATTTAGCGATCGATTGCAAACGTTAGTACATGATTTGCCATAGACTTGCGATTGATATCAATCGCTATCAGATTAGCAATTAATCGCAAATCTTTATGTTACGGGGCCCAGATCATTTACCCCTTCTGCTCACCATGTACTGTTAACAGCTGACTGATTTGATACAAATACCTTTTTTTCTGATTATAGATGGAGTTAGGTGGGGGTATGAATAATCTCTTGAAGTTAAAATAGAAGCATCGAATGGGATAAGGTCACTGTACGGGAAGTGCAGGATTGGGGAAGCGCAGGGAGGAGGTGCCTCCACAACCTCCCAGGTATGAGAGTTGGAAGGTGTATTGCGCAGCGGCACATACATACTATCCCCTATACTCTCAAAGTCTTTTCAATGAGCGTCCACGTCAATACATACTGCAAGATAATGTTCCAAATATCGTAATTATCTAGCGATTCATGTATGTTAGAAATCCCCGTGAAATGTTCATTCTCCCTTGAATTTAGAGGAACAAATATATCTTAAGATGCACTGCTAAGTTCACATCTACTGAAGATATCAGTGTGAGCAAAAGGAACAAAGAAAATCGCACAAAATAAAAGATCATTCCAGTTTTAACAATGATTCCATGACTCCCATGACCAACCATAACCACTATAGAAAATATCTTCCCTATTTATTCACTGAACATGTGCCAAACCTAATAGACATTTCTCCATAAATTAGAAAGGGAAAAATGTTGTGTGTAAATCTAGCTGATGTGATTGTTTCAATGGAAGTCACTTGATCTGTCCAAATCTGAGCAACACTCTGCTCACAGTGTATTGTTAACAGCTGACTGATTTGATACAAATATTTTTCTGAATATGGATGAAGTTAGGTCGGGTATGAATAATTTCTTGAAGTTAAAATAGAAGTATCGGGTGGGAGAGTTTCTATACAGGAAGTGCAGGATTGGGGAAGCGCGTGTAGGAGGTGTCTTAATTCACACCCCCAGGTTTGAGATTGGGAAAGTGTCATGCGCATCGCTACTTACTGCCTTAATTAACAAAGCGTTTCAAAAGAAATGCCCACGTCAATACACAATGTAAGATAACTGATATCATAAGTACCATAAATATCAGTATTTTATGTTCATTTTGTTTAATGTTTATTGATTAATTATTTACAGTGATTTATGTTCATGTTTTTTTTTCTCGGAATCTGCAATTTGAACAATTTAGCTCGCTAGTGATTTGCAGTAAATAAACCTTTTTGAATGAATGAATGAAAGTATTTTGTTTGTTCAAAATGCTAAAATTAAGTCTAAATATGGGTGTAATAATCAAGTTAGTCAGTCAATGTAAGGACCTCATGAATTCGTACCGAGTTGGGCATTTTTAGGCTTGCTCACTCGGGCTCATACGGCAAATCAAAGTCAGATTTGAACAGTTAAATACTGCCGTATAAAAAGAGTGATACATATGAAAAAGAAAAATGAGTTGAGTCACGAGGGAACCAATTTGTAAGTAGAGTCAGAGAGTATGTGAAATATAAGGGGGCGGAATAAGACTGTATAGATTATAAAAGGGTCATGAAAATAATAAAAAAAAAAATATGGAAGACTGGTCCAGGGATGAGATGGTTTAAAATAATTGGACGTACCTCGGACAAAATTCCATGACGACGGCAAATATTCTAAGAGAAAAATAGCAAATTTTCATTCGCCCAGAGATCATCACAAATTGCATGCGTCATTCTTCCCCTCGCCTAGGTCGTCAGATGCGAGACTCATCTTGAAGCAACGATCCTAAATGTAGCAAGCGGCATATTTTTGTTGATACTCCAGTCAGCATATCCCCTCTTTATTGATAATCCTCGAGCCTAATTCAATGATATATTAATAACATACGAGTGGTCTGACTGCCCGATTTGAAGCGGGAAATCCGAAGGCTTTTTGCTTGGCAAAACAAACGCCACGAGGAGACGGACAATTTATCGTCTATTTTTGGCGGTCAAATACGTCGGCTGTGTTTGCCCCAAATTCAACACTCGATCTGTCATTTGGATAATTTATCGGACATAATGAAAATGTCTTGGAGGTTTTGCGTGTGGTCAAGCGTGCTTAATTGTGATCTATGACTTTATTATGTCAATGACATTGACATTTAATTGCAAATAAACACAGGAAAATGATGGATTAGCTGTCAGCACGCACACCGTGGCTCTCTTCGGCATAGGAATGAGTGAGGGTTGGAATTTTATAACTAACCTTTTCAAAGATCTAGAAGTTGGTAAACTCATGACTTTAATTGATTAAGATTTTTAATTATATAATGAATGAAGGTGAATTTAGTTGTAATTCATGGGTTTCGGTGGAAAAATGTGAACTTTTTTGAATGGGTTAACGTTGGTTGTCTTCATAACGTGACTGCATGCCACGTGCTACCACGCGCGAGCCCACGATTTCAAAACCCGGGAACTTGACTAATTTCGAAATTTGCCACACCCCTACGAAGAAAAGAGAAAAACATAATNCGGATGTCGTAGCTGCTCCTACAGCTTCGTGTGGGCAGGTGAGCTGGATCAGCACGAGGGATTTGAACGTAATGATCTTTCCATCTCGAATTTCGTTGATGAGATGACGACAGTGTCAGTTGAAGGCTGGAGACCTTGAAACATAGTTCATGGACATGGTTAAAATTTGCCCTTTTCAGCATTTTAATATTGTCTATTTATCATTCTGACTTGGGTTCATACGTACTTTTAGAAATTGAATGCAATCGATATTGCAGGAGAAAATTAATTTACGTATCGATTACTTTTCTCTTTTTTCTTTTACTGAAATTGCATGAAAAAAAATTCGTAAGTTCAAATATATCATTATGTTATAAGTAATATCATTATTTATTCCAATAATTTTAAATCTATCTATTCTTACAACGTACACAAAGGGTTTTTAATATTTTTTTTTCACCTCACGTTTCAGGAAAACGTATCTTTGTAACAATATAGCTGACGAATTCAAGAAGGGGGCAATTTCGCCATGGTATTGAATTTCATAAAATTTCGTGGGCGTATTACGATATTAGACATTACTGCTTCCCGTCTTTTTGAATGGATGAATGCAAAAGTTTTCTGGAGCCAGCTGTACGTAATGGCCTTAGCTATCCACTTCTTTCTAAGACGTCTTAACTTATTTTCCTACCCTTTTAACATAGACATTAACGTCCATACTTCTATGTTATGAGAGTGGCACAAAAGGTTAAGACATTTTAGGAAGAATAATAAGTTAGCAATACCATTTCGTGCAATTGGCTCCTGAGTTGTTATGTTATTTAGTTGATAAATAGACCTATTGATACGACCAGCGAATGCAAGACAGTGGTACAAACTTTATCTTTCCGGGCGGGGTGAGGAATTTATCGAGAGCAATAAACAACCTTACACTAAAACAACTTACTTCTTCGCAATTCTTATTTCACAGCTCATCGCAGAATGTTGATTTTAGCATCCCTTTTATTATGTTTGCAGGAACGTCTGATGTATTCCTTTACATACATTTTGTATATTCAGATGCATTTGAAGGCATTTGAAAGTACATCTCCTCTTTTGTCATTTAAAAGCCACTATCCTAAGACAATATATATATTTTTAATATTGCTGCTTTTTTCGTCTCCATGTTTTGTGATTTCTATGGGCGCCAGTTTGACAATTTCTTATAGGTCTCAGAAAATTACCCATCTTCATAAGATAAAGCTCGAGAAGATAAAATACTATAAATAAACAATGATCTGTTTGATATCATCGACTATCCATTATAATCCATAATCAATTCAAAATGTATACGACGAGTGAGTTGTCGGCAACTTGGATCACAGATATTAAGAGTCAAACTCAAGACAAATTAAGTAAGATTGGCGCGCAATACCTGTGGATATCACATGATTAAAATTAGAAAATGGATATAATCGAAGAAATACGATCAGTGAAGATTGGCAGATAATTAGTACCGGGAAATTTGTTGAATATACACTCAATGATAGTACAGGAATAGAA
>BQKZ01000115.1:48154-71344 GCA_036244855.1 Temnopleurus reevesii | reverse complement strand
GGGTGAGAGAGGATGGGATAGAGGAAGAAAACAAAAGGAATGGGCATAGCTGATAAAAATAAAATCAAACTAAGAGAACGAAGAGGTGGGCCGAGATGGAAAAATATGAAAGGAAAAAAATAGAAAGGCAAAGTTATACTTATTCGACTGTGCCGTATCATGTTTTTTTTGTATTTGTACTTTGTATTTTGGCAGGACTCTCTTGCAAAGCAGGCCATGTTTATTGAACGAGACTACCCTGTCTTTTAAAGAAAACTGGAGTACATGACAAAATAATAATTCCCGTCGATTTATATTATCTGACACGGTTCAAGACAGTACAGTGTTGGCTGGTTTAGCCAGCTGAATGGAGGTATATTAGGGCGAGAGAGAAAGAGAAGTTTTGGTAAAATGGAAAAAGGCTAATAAGGTGCTTTAATAGCATGGTTTAGAGCTGTGAGGGAGTCAGAGAGAGGATGACTTCTTGAGTTATATTAGATGACGAAGACGCTAACCGAATAAGAGGGATGCTATTTGCACATTTGACGTGGAGTAATTGCGTGAACACTTCAAGACGAAGAGGGAAATTATATGGTAAATATGAATTAATAACAACAGGAAATGAGCGAAGTCAAACATGAATGGAGTTACATATTGACCTACCCTCTCACTGGGCGTGAGGCAACATGAAGGGAGGGAGAGAGGTAGTCCAGTTGAGGACTCTGTGGTCTAATAGCACCTGCCTCTGAATCTTGCCCTGAAAAAAGGGACTTCATCTGTTCATACTGCACTCAACCGCAGATTTTACATACCCCTTTGATCAAACCGTCACCGATTTTACGAACCGGCCTACTAGCGAGGGGTGGTTGCACGAACCAGTCGTACCAAATCGATTGAAATATATTGAATTGAAATAACCTGAACTTAAGTGATATGCCATAATTGGCGCTATGTCGGGATTTCTACAGCTGCCCCCGTAGTTAGTGACCGGTTCTTTAAAAAAAACCTCTGACGATATTCCAGCCCGGAAAATTAAAAACATAGGGACTACACATAAAAACTCAACCTCAGATTTTCACGTACCCCTCTGACCAAACATATACCCCTCAGATCGCGCCTGCACAGAGGGTATAACTGAGAATTATTGATGAAATGTTCTTTATTACACAATCAAATTCATTGCACAATCGATATTACACTAACAATTTGATTGTATAATGAAGAATTTGTCATAAATATTTCATCTCTATAGCAATCAAATGATTCTCTTTCAGATATGTCGTGCGTGTGTTCACGAAGTGACGGGATCCAAAGGGTATTGTTGCATGAAAACAAATGAATCCCAACATAGCTCCAAATCAACAGGCATCCTATCGATCAACGTGTCAATTCTATAGAAAGGCACGTTTTTAATGTGTTTGTAACTCATTTCGTGTAACAATACCCTCTGGCTGCCGTCACTTCGTGAAAATACGGACGATGTGAGAGAGATGTTGTTCATGTGGGTTAAAGATACGGATATGTAACGAGGCAGTTGCCATCAGTACACAGGGTACTTAACTGGACTATGTGAGATGAAACAAATATAAAAAGAGAGAAGAGGGTGAGAGGGGAGTGAGATAGTTGGAGACTGCTATCAAATTCAGACACCTCCCCACACAACAAGCGATGCAAATGCTTCAAATCACCGGGGACTCCTTTCTCAAAGTATCGTGTCACATGCGCTAGTGCATTTTTTTTCTTCAGATATGCCATCTTATAAAACGGAACCCGCCATTCTTGTGCATTCGTCATAAAATATTCTGTCTGATAGCTTGTAGACAGGAAAGTGTATTCACCCCTTCCATATTATGTCACGTAATGTTACACGTTACACGACATGTCTATGATAGCTACCATGTATAAACATAAATATTAAAAGGAAGTGTTTAAAAGACGAGTCTATCCAAAGATAATAATTTTCCCCCGAGGAGCAGAAAAGTCATATAAACAGAACAAGCAAGTTTGAGAAAATTCGAACAACTAATAAGAAAGCTATGAATAGTTGCAGGTATACAACTGACTATTTATTACATTCATGTCAGTGTTATAAAAAAAATATTGGCCACATGTCTGAAAATGTGTACTGATTTGCCGACTTTTCAAATCATTATAAATTAACAACTTTTTTTTTCATTACTTCTCCGATTTTGTCATTTTTTCTTGTTGTGCTCACCAATTAATGTTTTTGCTCCCATTAAAAAGAACATATTATTGAGGGTTGACTCTTCTTTTAACAGCAAAGAGCGCTCGCTAAGCAATTTTCTACAAGAATCTCTAAATACCTTTTAACATTGAAACTTTGAAAATCATCATCGCACAATATCTTCATATGATTTATTTTGTATTAATGTGATATGAATAAAATGGAAAAATGTGATATTGTATGGTATGAAGAAACAACATCTGAATAACTATCCGAAACTATACTGTTGAGTGTATATCAATGTTATGAGAAGTCTCCAGTTGCGGAAGAACTCAGTTACACTTTTGCGTTTGTGTAACATTATCTGCCTGGCGTTCCTTAAAATTGAAAGACGCTTCATGAACACATACGTCCAGAAAAAAAAGACGCTTAGCTGACGCTAATACAACCGTAAGTCGAGTGCCAGCCGAATATCTTCAACGTCGGGCAGGCGTCTGCCCTCCGTATGTTTGCGTTTAGGGAGCGTCTTTGGAATTTCATAAAACACTGGGTAGATGTTGGATACAAGTGCGCAAAAGGTGAGATTGAGCCTTTAATTAAACTATAGAGCGCTTTGGAAGAAGTTGTCAGCTGAAAGTGATTCAATTAATCTGACAGTCGATGGCATAATGCTCACTAACCGAATAACAACCCAAATTACCGCCTTAAATTACTAATAAAATTCATCTGCAAAATCAAAAGCAAATGTTACCATGGCAACCGTTATATGGGGCATTCATTCATACTATACATTNAAAGAAGTTGTCAGCTGAAAGTGATTCAATTAATCTGACAGTCGATGGCATAATGCTCACTAACCCAATAACAACCCAAATTACCGCCTTAAATTACTAATAAAATTCATCTGCAAAATCAAAAGCAAATGTTACCATGGCAACCGTTATATGGGGCATTCATTCATACTATACATTCAGTATTCAGGAACCTCTTCTATTTAAAGCAATATTTAGCTTTGCGACTTCCTTGTTTCGACTACGCTGATACTAGTGAAGTAAGTGGTAATTGGTTTACACAACAAAATATCACGAAGCAAAGGAAAATCATCTCATTCCGAGCGAAAATTTCATTGAATTCTCGCAAATAATTCCAATGCTGATTCCGAGTCGGAAGGCACTAGAGTTTTCCTATTCATCTAAGGAAGTCATTCGACATACGTGGGTAATTGAAAAGAATTATGGTGGAAGGATCATATTACTAACTCATGGCCAGTTGCAAAAAATAGCGCAAGAATAAATTCGCCGATATTCCACCCAAACTAGGTGAATGTCAAAGGGGTGAGAAATTGTAAGTTGTTCTATTCTCTAAGAAAATATACTGATTAAATCACAATTACATAACATATTCAAATATATATAAATATATATATATTGACAAATGTTTTATTGCCAAAGAAAATTATTTCAGCTTCGAAGTATGATTTATGAAATTGAATAAGATAAAAGTACAGGCACAAACACGTGCGCACGAACACACACACACACACGCAACGCACACACACACGTCCGCAATCTGAAGCTTTTGAAATAACAACAACGTCAACAAGGAACATCTCCACCCTCACAATTTTCGTATATATCAATATTTTGGAAAGTTCATTGATTCTTTTATTCCTGTGTCTGTCCAAAACAAGCAATTCTCTCTGAAAACACCGCGATTCTTTGTAATCATTGCATTGCACCTGATTATATATACTTTGCGATTAACTTGTTTAACTATAGTGCACAAGACGGTAAAAATTCAGGACGAATTTATGATTCGTGCTCATGCCTCCCTAATGGGCTCATAAACTGGGTCAGAAACTCGAACACAATTTTTTCTCCTCAACGCAGTCGAAAATATGAACATTCTGCTGACATTTTGATGATATGATTATGTGTTCCTCTTTTATTTATATTTCATGTTGGAGAGTGGAGAATAAGATTTTCTATCTTTCTACATTATCAGAATATTATGAATAATTATTGACCAAAATACAATTAAGGGGTTCCATTATGACAACATATTTTCCAAAAGGGTACCGCATGTTCTCAGCGAAAGCTTTTTATTGAAATAACAAATGGAGTACCGTAGATGAGTTTTTAAAGCACGGAACGAAAGTATGTAAACAGGGGAATGAACTAGCCCGTGAATGAGGAAAATGAGAGAAAAGAAGGAGAGGGAGAGAGAGAGAGAGAGAAGGAGAGAGGGGGAAATATTGAAGGAAAATAATGTTAAAAGGACAGATAAGAGATGACGATGACGAAGATGATAATAACAACAACGACAACAATAATAATAATAATAATAATATTAATAATAACAATGATAATAATCAACATGAAATCATAATCACCATCATGAGAATGATAATAATAGTAATCATGATAATCAGACAATAAATCGTCACCAAAATTATTGTGCCGTGACAATTTCCCCGGTTCCAAATACAAATTGGAGCCTTAGGTTTTTTTCGCACGGTCCTTTAAAGGAAAGGAAACTAATAGCTTTNTTCGCTTTTAATGATGCTAAAAGCGTTCTTCCTCCTTCCAATCTTTTGTTGATGATCTTTGGACCTTTGTGATGTTCTAGGACTTCTCTAACCACTTTTGTCCTAATTCTTCTTTTGCGTTTTCTTCTCATCTTACGTACTGTTTTGTTCAGTTCTGTGTATTCTATTTGGTTTCGGATAGACATCTGTCTGGAGGGTTTAAGAGCTTTCCTTTTCTCGTTCAGTCTTCTTATCTCCATTAGCTCTGTGTCTATGTTATCACCTCCCTGCTTTGGACGATTTGCTTGTTTTGTTTCTTCTTCCAAATCTGTTTTGGTAATTTGATCACATAGGCTATCAGTTTGCTGGTCATTCCCAAAGTCCTCCAATATTTCAAATCTATTGTGGAGTTGAAGTTGGAACTGTTGCTGTTTTGCTGTCAGTGTGTCTATGTCGATTAGTCTGCTCTTGGGTTTCTTGAGTCTTCTCATTCTCTCCATATTTTTATCGATCCTCACTTTGGCTCTCACAAACCTGTGGTCACTGCCGATATCAACTTTTGATATTGGGGTAGACTCTTCTTTTAACAGCAACATTTTCTACATAATAAGCATCTCTAAACAACATTACATCGAAGCCGGGAAAATCATCATCTGACAATATCTTCATATGATGTATTTTGTATTGACGTAAATAAGATAAAGTGAAATTTATGATAATCTAGGGTATAAAGAAACAACATCATGATAAATATCCAAAACTGTACTTGGATGTGTTTAAGTGTATACAAATGCTATGATGAGTCTTTAGATGTGGTATGTGCTCATTTACACTTTTGCGTTTATATATGATCTGACCGGCGTTCATTGAAATTGAAAGACGCTATCGTGAACACATATATGCGGAGGTAAGACACTTAGCTGATATTAATACAAGCGTAAGTCGAGTGCCAGCCGAATGTCTTCAACGTCAGACAAGCGCCTTCCCTCCGTATTTTTGCGTTTAGAGAGCGTCTTTGGAATTTCCTTTAACACTGGCAAGACGTTGGATACGAACGCTAAATGTATAATTGAGCTTTATGTATATCTCTATAGCGCTTTGAAAGAAGTTGTCAGCTGAAAGTGATTCAATTAATCTGACAGTCGATGGCATAATGCTCACTAACCCAATAACAACCCAAATTACCGCCTTAAATTACTAATAAAATTCATCTGCAAAATCAAAAGCAAATGTTACCATGGCAACCGTTATATGGGGCATTCATTCATACTATACATTCAGTATTCAGGAACCTCTTCTATTTAAAGCAATATTTAGCTTTGCGACTTCCTTGTTTCGACTACGCTGATACTAGTGAAGTAAGTGGTAATTGGTTTACACAACAAAATATCACGAAGCAAAGGAAAATCATCTCATTCCGAGCGAAAATTTCATTGAATTCTCGCAAATAATTCCAATGCTGATTCCGAGTCGGAAGGCACTAGAGTTTTCCTATTCATCTAAGGAAGTCATTCGACATACGTGGGTAATTGAAAAGAATTATGGTGGAAGGATCATATTACTAACTCATGGCCAGTTGCAAAAAATAGCGCAAGAATAAATTCGCCGATATTCCACCCAAACTAGGTGAATGTCAAAGGGGTGAGAAATTGTAAGTTGTTCTATTCTCTAAGAAAATATACTGATTAAATCACAATTACATAACATATTCAAATATATATAAATATATATATATTGACAAATGTTTTATTGCCAAAGAAAATTATTTCAGCTTCGAAGTATGATTTATGAAATTGAATAAGATAAAAGTACAGGCACAAACACGTGCGCACGAACACACACACACACACGCAACGCACACACACACGTCCGCAATCTGAAGCTTTTGAAATAACAACAACGTCAACAAGGAACATCTCCACCCTCACAATTTTCGTATATATCAATATTTTGGAAAGTTCATTGATTCTTTTATTCCTGTGACTGTCCAAAACAAGCAATTCTCTCTGAAAACACCGCGATTCTTTGTAATCATTGCATTGCACCTGATTATATATACTTTGCGATTAACTTGTTTAACTATAGTGCACAAGACGGTAAAAATTCAGGACGAATTTATGATTCGTGCTCATGCCTCCCTAATGGGCTCATAAACTGGGTCAGAAACTCGAACACAATTTTTTCTCCTCAACGCAGTCGAAAATATGAACATTCTGCTGACATTTTGATGATATGATTATGTGTTCCTCTTTTATTTATATTTCATGTTGGAGAGTGGAGAATAAGATTTTCTATCTTTCTACATTATCAGAATATTATGAATAATTATTGACCAAAATACAATTAAGGGGTTCCATTATGACAACATATTTTCCAAAAGGGTACCGCATGTTCTCAGCGAAAGCTTTTTATTGAAATAACAAATGGAGTACCGTAGATGAGTTTTTAAAGCACGGAACGAAAGTATGTAAACAGGGGAATGAACTAGCCCGTGAATGAGGAAAATGAGAGAAAAGAAGGAGAGGGAGAGAGAGAGAGAGAGAAGGAGAGAGGGGGAAATATTGAAGGAAAATAATATTAAAAGGACAGATAAGAAATGACGATGACGAAGATGATAATAACAACAACGACAACAATAATAATAATAATAATAATATTAATAATAACAATGATAATAATCAACATGAAATCATAATCACCATCATGAGAATGATAATAATAGTAATCATGATAATCAGACAATAAATCGTCACCAAAATTATTGTGCCGTGACAATTTCCCCGGTTCCAAATACAAATTGGAGCCTTAGGTTTTTTTCGCACGGTCCTTTAAAGGAAAGGAAACTAATAGCTTTAAGATATAAAAGCAAACATAAGCGGAATTACAAGGACCCCAAAAACTCCCTGTACATTGAAAAAGTTTGAATGTCCTGTTTGCTTCTAATCTTCTTACATTTCTTACAAAAGATGACCACTGTTAGATGAATTAACGTTCTCAATCATTTTGAAGTTCAGATGAATGGAAATTGAGACGTGTTTATGTCCTTTCCAAATTATTATTTGTGAGTGAGATTTTACCCTCAAGGAAAGAGATAATATGTCATATTATTGACAAATTCTCAAATGCCAACTAATTTAGCGTGTTCTACCATAGACATGTTTATGGTTCTACATACACTTTCCCTTTAGGATAATCTCGTTAAATTGAATCTAGGAAATCTGAGAAATACGCAATTGTAGCATGCTTTATAAAACGCTTATTTGTGAGAATGTACTAATCAAGTAAGAGCGCTAGCTATATGGATGATCTAGATCTAATATCCGTGTCAGAAACGGAGATGGGGAAACAACTACAGCTAGAGAAAGTGATATCAAAGAGAGGGGAAGTATCTTACAATTACAACTATTATTTTTTGATAAACACCTGCAAATCCTACCTTCACACATACAATTTTACACCCGCGTGTCAAGAATTATACTGTCCTTTTTGCTGATAATTTCATTAATTCCTTGACAAACAAATCAATTAAATAAAAGAGGGAAAGAGAGTCTTATACATTGTTCAATTTTGTTATAACTTTCATTTTCTATTTAGTTTTTCTTATTTTCTCTCTTTTTCCAAGACTGGAAACACAAGAACGAATATATTTTCCATCAGTGGAAGAATTTAGTCGGTCTTGGGTCTGTCTCGTGCAGTGTGACTGCAGCTGCAGGTCAAATGCTCTGTGACCAAAATAAACAAAAGAATTGGACAACGTAAACAATTCCCTCACATCGCTTACACGCGGAAAACAAAGACAGCTTTTCTGTTCATTTAGTGAACATATGCGACACAAGTTCGACATAACCCCACGTAATAAGAGGGAAGGAAATCTCTATTGTGTACCACTAGCTAGTATGAATGCTGGAATGGAAGTTGTTTACTGTGTCCAATCCCATTGTCACTCATGCCCACAGTGTTAATGAATGCCAAACTGTCACGGCTTTCGAAATGAAAACCAAACAGCAAGGTGGGCAGTAAAAGCAAACTATCCTTAATTAAAGAGTCGGGGCTATGTCACACGAGGTGAATAATGACTCAATTAGAACAAAGCTATGACATTACGATGCGATCGTAATTCAAGGCCGACTCACACTTTTGCGTTTTTAGCCTGCGTCGGCCCAGCTTATTTGGAAATCTAAGAACGCTCCCTGGACGCACAGCGTACGCAGATCAGACGGTGGACTGACGTTTGGCTTGCGCTAAAGGAGCGTACGCCGAGAGTCAGTTCACCGTATGACCTGCGTCTTTGTGCGTCAAGGGAGTGTTTTTAATTTCCAAATATGCGTGACCAACGCAGGCTAAAAACGCAAAGGTGTGAGTCTGCCTTTAGATCAGGTGGATAAGAGCGGCGTATAATATATACTATCGCGACGTCCTCGCTATCCCTGTCACGGTCACGTGCGTGGAGTGGTCACGTGTTAAGTCTGGTCTCTAGGCGTCCATTTGAGAACTGATAAGATGCGAAGGAGGAGGATATAAAGACATTAAAAGGGCTAAGGGAGTCGGTCCTGTGGGTGAGAGAGAATTACTCAGTATTCGAGAAAGGTCATAAAATGGATGTTTATCCACCTGGTTTATGAGAGGTGTAATTTTGTTCGTTTTATAACATCACAAAGTGCTATATACAGTAGTGTCTGAGTAGTACTCTTTATTATAACCAGGACTGAACTGCATTTTGTAAGCATTCCTTTTTTTTTTTTTTTTTTTTTTTTTTTACAGATGGGATAGCTTTAGCTCTAAAACCTATATATATATATAATTATAAAGTGCAAATGATATAGTAAAATATCTGGTGGTAAACATAAAAATCCAAACTTCACTACAAATTGAGAGGCACAACTTTTCCTTTTACTTTTCCTTTTTTTTCAAGTTTTCCCCTTCGAAACATCGGTGTTGATTTTATGTGATGTGATAACTATTTAGTTTACTCGCCAATAGCTAGGTGCTTCAATACGCCAACTTGGAGCGCCATGTAAATGTTGTGTAATTACAAATTACAAATTGTATTGTTACAAATTGACATTTTCCACATATACATGATATAATAAATCATCAAATTGAACAAAACAATAAATGTTATATTCCTCGAATGTCGTCAGTTATATGAATGACGGTTTTAAATGTCACACGTTTTTAGAGCCCCGCTGTTTCATAATTTGTGTTATACCCCGCTGCAAATATTGACAAGGTTATCTCAATTCCCCCTTTCTGGAATATTTCACTCGTTTAATCACGAGCCTCATGAATTTTCAATTTTATGCAGCACACGACATCGTATCTACAAAATCTGAAGATTTTTTGCCTGATATGGTAAACCTAAAAATATGATGGTTTTGAATAAAACGTCGGTGTGAATGAGAGAGAACAGAAAAACGTGTATGCGTATAATTGACATGATTGAGGTGAGCGAAAGTATATACTTCAGGTTTTTTAGTGTATGTCTGTCAGTGTGCTTGGCGGGTCTGTTGTGCCTTGGTGCATCACCAGTATTGGTGTTAAATAAAGATCTCAATTTATTGTCTCGTGTACGGTTGAAAATATGTCTTTGATCCAACTTGAATCCCGTTTTTAGTTATAACTGTTGTTGCCGTTGAAAAGTTAAGAATGATTGAAACTTATGGGATACGTATATTTGGTGGCAGTATTACATAAGACTCTTTTTAGCTGTCTCCGCATTCGATTCTATTTGTATATTTTTACCTTGTACTTGAAATTACTTTTTTAAACTTTTGAATGGAATAAATACGAATGAAATTGAAACCTTTGTCGGCCCGGCATTTTTTAAATTAGAAGGTTTTCAGGGAGCACATTATAAGCGAATCAAAGAGGCCGACACGGGCTAAAAACGCAAGAAGGTGAAAGGGGTTTGTTTTTAAACAGTAAACAAAATGGTGAATGTTAACGTACAGGATGCCCTTTTGTTGACCTCAAGCAAAATAGAATATATAATAATTATTATAAAAACATAATAGAGAATATCATTATAATTGCAACAGCCCAAACAAAGACTAGTAATATTAAAGATCAGACAAGTTTCTTACTTGACAATATTTCACGCCAGCGATCTGATATGTCAATTCATTTGGGGAAGAAATCTGAACCAATTTCAGCCTAAGTTCTATACAAATTTGAGAAAAACTTGGGAAACTCAAGAATAATTCAATGGCTGTCTCGATCCACCCATTTTCATCTAATCACATTCCCCGATGACTAGGATAAAAACCAAATAAATTGATAATCTTATAGGACTAAAACAATGGTAGAATTTCTATAAAATCACCACAACTCTACTTTTCTCCCCTAAAATAAAAAGATATATAAATATCTCTCAAAGCCGTCCCCAGGTGTAAAGTCGGAGAAATCGAGAGAAAAAAAAATCATATTGAAATGCCTTTTCAGATCAAACGTCAGAAAAGTGTCGAGGCATCATAAATTGGGACATGTCCCCGACGTATAAGGAAACTGGGGGAATCACATAACCTTTTCCCAAATATCTAATTTGAGGTGTTTCGGGCGACAGTATAATGCCGCACGGTATAAAATCTTCTCGTTATCCTCGTTACCTTATAGTTCCTGGGGACATATTTTTGAAAACAAGGCGAAATTCTTTTTTTTTTTATCATACACATTATTTCGAGAAAATGATCTGTAGATCTGTAATGCCGTTTTCTTTAATACTTCATTCATCCTTTTTCTTTAACAGTCTTGTTTATTTAGAATGAGATAGACATGTATAGGCTACATTGTATGATTAAACCACCGTGAATCCTTCTTTGGACCTAAATGAGGTGACAAAATGCCAATTTTCGGTAGGGTTTTTTTTTTTTTTTTTTTTTTTTTTTTTTTTTTTTTAAATTTTCTTTTTTTTACTTTATTTTTTATATTATATTTTTTTTATTAAATTAAATTTTTTTTTTTTTGTTATTTTGTTTTTGTTTTTTTTGTTGTTTCCGATCGAACGGATCAAATCTCTGTGAATTTGAAATTTCACAACTTTTGAACCGGTTGTCCGATTTTGCTCAACTGTTTCAGTTTGTTCTTCTGATGTTTCCTCATTCCATGAGAGCACGATAATTCGTAGGGTCGGTTCCCCTTTAATCATTTTTCATTCAAACATGATCTTATCATTAGATCAGAAAAAAATCATTATGATTTTTTTTGCTTCGATCGCCTTTTGTATACCTAATTGCAAGACAATACAAATAGCGATTAAGCACCATCACAACTTATAATTGTAGGCTTTCCAGGTTTCAGACCGAAATCATAATTGTTTTACACCTTGATTCAAATATTTCGTGATAGTCGTTATCATTACACAGTGCGATATTTTTGTGGTACAGGACAAAGTATCTCCGATTACCTTTAAAGAAGATGATCGATTATCCGTAAATGATTTTACGTCGAACGTGCATTAGCTTCCCAAACCGGAAGTCAACTCCCCAGAGCTAACAGATCGATATCGACGATAGCATGATACATCGTGTTTTTAAAAAAAAAATTTTTTTTAATAGAAACCTTTATTTTTTCAAAGAACCAATTGATTCATGTCACATATTCTTATTGTGAGAACAGTCAGTTCGACACCAAGGTGGAATCAGTTTTGCGGTCAGGACAGTAAATAACCTCCACCTCCAAATACGTTTAGCATCAATATGCAAAATTCCCTCAAATCATTAGGCACCAGTAAACCAGTACTTGCGACACTCCGAAAAGTGCAATATCGGTGTCTACCATGCATAATGCTTCAGTTATTCAGTATCCACGTATCCAAACATAAACTCATCATTAATAATTTATGAGAGCGCACATTAAGACCACCCGTTATCAGATAATACGGACCTTTAGCATGACGACGGTATGGCCAATCACAACGTTATTTCTCAAGCGCGGGATAATCTATAGCGGGCCGCTAAGGTTGAGAACTGCTGACAAGACGGGAGTGCCAATCACAACGTTAGCTCGAATGTTCATTCAAGAAGTAGCGTTGTGTTGGTGCTCCCTTCTGGAACGGACCTTAGAGCTAACGTTGTGATCAGCCCTACCGTCTTCTATGCTAAAGGTCCCTACTAACAAACCATAACAGTTTTAGGTTGATGTTAAAGATTCTTAGCAGAGTTCCAGCGCGATATACATGTCCTATTCCTAACACCAGATAAGAGATAGTATATATTTCTGTCTGAAACGGACGAATCATTTGACAATTCCTTCCAATTAGTGTAATCACTTCTAAGGAAATTTGTGGCAGTAACCAAAGGCATCAACGTCTAGGGGGTGTTGTTCAAAATCTGAAATTGATCACAAGTTGTAGTTGATCTGATCGTGCCAACTAAAATCATTGTTTCATGCACGTCTTGTTAAATGCGTATACCGTACGCGAATGAAAGTGTGCGTTATTATTTTCAAAGTTGCAGTTCTTTTGCAGTTGAATTGATTAACACCTTCTTAATCATGTTAATGGTATTGTTGCCATCGTTAATCTGTTCTCTGACATTGCTACAGCTTCCATATAGGGCGAAGGATCCTATGCCTTTCATGTGAGATGAGACGATCCCTGTACATTATCTATGTGTTCATATCTACCCAAGATACGATGAATGAAGTGAAAGCACTGGTTATTGTTTTGAATTTATTGCATATGGATTTTACACAACAAAAGGTCGTACAGTATTATTTAGGTTTCAATAATAATGTTTGCGATGGTAGGGTGTATTTGTTGTTTGTTTTCTCCACTATTTTTCAGGAAATTGCAGCCATTGTGTACAATTCCTAAAATCATCTGATTTATCTTACCCACTGGACATCTCTCTCTCGGGTCTATGACTCCTTACATTCTGATAAGCGCGCAACGCATGTGATGACGCAACGATGAAGTGGTTTAGTTTGATCACTGAACACAATATATTGTCTGGTATTTATTTTTTTAAACAAATGTTCCCAGAAGTGCACAAAACTTGACGAAAATGGTCAAAACTACGAGGAACAATTATGGGCCAAATAATTTTGCAGAAGAACGTGTAATGGGAGAGTAGTAGGCAAATGAATGTTTAGTAAACATGGTAAACATGCTTCGTCGGGGTTTAACATATTGAACTGTCCCACATACTGCCTCTTGTGTTGGCTCGGGTGAAGAATGAAGTCGTGACTAAAACCATATTGCTTTGTCTTTTTTTCACCAGTTTTAAAGTAATAACGAACCTAATATCGAGCGAGTACATAATCTGAAGACCGACTCACATCTTGGCGTTTTTACCCTGCGTCGGTCCAACGTTTTTGAAAATTAAAAACACTCTCTGAGCGCACAAAGACGCAGGTTATACGGTGGCATGACATTCGGCGTACGCTCCTTGAGCGCAAGCCAAACGTCAGTCCACCCTCTTATGAGCGTATACTGTGCGCTAAAACGCGAGGGTGTGGGTCCGCCTTTAAAAAGGGTATTTGCATCCTTGTGCATTGTCGTATCAAATTTTACATTTCTATCATTCAAACAAAGTCCAGTTGTCACCATCGGCACATTCTTGACGTCAGGATGTTCATCATGTTGTTAACATTTTCATCATGTTAACCAAATAGCTCAGATGAGCAGCTGTGAATGTGACAATGATGCATGATTTGTTTCTTTTGAGTGATCGTTCAAATAAGTAGAACAGAATTTGGATGATAAATGTGCCGGAAAATTCTGCATGGTTGCAAATGTCAGGACAGGGACTTAATCGAAATATCTGCTAAATCTGTAATATACATTTTGTTTGGTATGTCGATGAACCTGGTAGATCAACTGGTCTGCTACCTTAGAATATGCGATTGATTAATTGACGTTCCCTTTTACCCGACATCCAAACTTTATAAGAAAGAGACTTTGGCGTGCCATAGGCAAGATTATTGCGAAATTGTTAGAACGTGTTAGTTGAAGATGACTATGTTTTAAACGTAATATTTGGTGTTGGTAATAGGGCCTATCGAGAAAATAATTTTTCATAGAATCGTACAAAACTTTAGTTGGATATCAAAACCTTGAATGAATAATATGTGTAAAATTATTTTGCAAGACAATGTAAAATGGCAAAGAAAACATCGAATGATATAAAAATTAGGCTGTCTCGGGACTTTCGATATTACACTGGTCCCACGTGTTGGCCCATATGTTGGTTAGAGTGTTAATCCGCTTTTAACCAGTCTTACATTACGTGATTGAATTTCCCCTGTCAAGGCAGGTCCCATAGTGCATTGTTATCAACACAAGATCACCCCTCAGCACTTATTTTCCAAGCTGATGATCTTTGCAAGTACTGGATATTAGCTTTAAAGGTAGAATACTTCTTTTTCAGCCTGAAATTTGACTTTCCAAGATTGTTGCGTGATGTTGAAGAGTACTAAATGCTAGAACTTATCACCAATCAATTAAGCACAAAGATTGGTCATGATAAGCGCATTTATAGTTATTCCAATAATACTTCTTTTATTCGGGCCTCGAATTAATGGACCGTGTGTTAAAAATTCAAAACAGCCGTTGAACCATCGTTGACCAATAGCGCAAGAATCTCTCTCAGTGCGTATTCCGCATGGTGTGGCAGTGTATTGAAGTGCACACTGTATGTCCTCTTACAATGTGTTGTGTGTGTGTGGTAATACGCTAGGAGTATCGCTATACCGTTGGTGCCAAGATGAATTATGATAGAATAGATTTTTATTTGAATTAAATGTTCTGGACTACATTCGACCAAAATACTTCATAATGGTTATTATTTTGGCATATCCGAGGTACACAACAAGTTGTAAGCATAACCGTAATGTGTGCAAATAACACGATATAAACTATTTTCGAAAAGTTAAGTCGAACGCAAATTCAATGCTCCTTTGTAATGCTATTGAAATCGGAACCGGTTTGTCATTGTTGTGTCTACACAGTTGAATACAAGGTGTACGGATCTATTGTCTGCGTTCGACTTAACTTTTCGGAAATAGTTTATATCGTGTTAAATGTAGTTTTCTACCTTTAATGCACCGTCACATCTCTCTTAGAAAAGCCAACCACAGACTTGTGAATGTTCAAATAGGTATATTATGTGCACGTTGCCAAAAGTCAACTTTCCATTATCTGATTATGTTTTTCATTAAGGTGTTTCTACATTGACTTCCCAGCTTTGAAATAAAAAGGTAAGTAATGAATCTACATGTTCATGTACAGACCTAGGGGAAAACAATGTCATTTTGTGCCATACGCACATCAAACGAATTTCCCGACGATACAAATCCAATGTTTGGGGGGTTACAAACATCCAGACCATATTGAAAATAAATCCATTGGAATATCATCAGAGTATCACCCAATCGGATGCAAATATAGATATAAGCGTGCTGAGTCAAATATCCAACTGAAAATATTTATGCGGATGTAATTTCATGAAATGCAAACAAATATCACACGACAGTACAAGGATGGAAACATGAGACAAAACATTTCTGAAGGACGCGCTAAATGCAAAGATAACCCGTTTTCTCCTTTTACATACTCACATACCCTGATGGAGCAGGCCTGTCTTGTATTAAAAACCACTATGGAATCAATATCAATACGGAGATTACATCAAGGCCCCGGGGAAAGATCAAAGTCGAGGGATTTTATCTCTTGAATCAGTCAGGTTGCGTGTCAGATTTACGCCAACTTAACACTCGTCATGAGACAAGGCGGAAAAATGTTTGGATGCCCTCCTCCGACCGACCCCTTGTAATGGCCCTAATTTAACTTCTCCTTCTTTGTATGTGGTGTTGCTCCAAATTTACTACAAATCAACTGCAACTTTGCAAATTGTAGCGCGCATTTTTATTCGCGCACGGTATGCGCATTTAAAAAGACGCAGGTGAAACAATGATATCGATTCGCGAGTTCCGATCAACTGCAACTTGTGATCCAGTGCAACTTTTGAGCAACACCCTCTAGTGTAGTCGGACCCTACTCTTGCCTTTCAACCAGAGGGCGGGGTTCGATTCCCACCCAGAAATTCATCCACATTATGCCGCACTCAACTCAGGTGAGGTGAATGGGTACCTGGTGAGAATATCTATTCCTTGAAATGCCCTGTGTACTGTGTACATCGGGCTCAAGCCAGGGCTAGGGCGTAATAATGCAATGCGTCTTGAGCACTCCGCAGAGTGGATACTGCGCTATATAAATTGCATCTAGTATTATCATTATTATTACTATTATATTATCATCTTCTTCTTATATTTTGATTTACAAAAATTGAAAAATTACGAAAAAATACAATAAACTTATATATAAACATGTAAAATGTGACTTGAAAAGATATTTTCAGAAGATCTTAGGTTTTCGTCTTTCTGGTAAGTCTTAATTTCCTCATGAAATGTTTAAATTATGTTAAAAACAACTTTTACGACCGACCAATTTTTTTTAATGGCATTGGGGGCATCCAAACAATCTCTTTTTCGCTTTAACACTCGTCATGGGACAACTGTTGTCATCTTCCCTCTGCCGCGGAGGGGAAGATAAGCCCAAGTCGTCCATCGGTTTTTGCCGGGGATTAACCCGGCCGAGGGAGGCAGATCTTCCCGATATGGAGCGCCGTATTATTGCCTTCAAAAGTAAGACAAGTCCCAATTTATTTGGGTATTGAGAGAGTTCCGTTTCTATTTTCGGTAGATTCTTTACCCCGAGCAGTTTTGAAGGTTGTGTCGAAGAGGTTAGCTTACATCTGTTACATTCTGGGATGAAAGAGTCAAGATTTTTATTTCAAAGTGCACACCCTCAGAAAGATTTACTCACCGCAAAATTGAGTAAAAGAATAGGTTCCCCTTTCATCCATTTATGAGTAAATTGTGACTAATATTTTGGGTGCAAGAAGGTATTAACTGGGAATTTCGTGTTTTCTGGCATTGGGCAATAGATTTCTGTTGATAAGCATGACGAAACATTTAGGAATATCAAATTGATGTAAGCCACTTTTTTTGGCAATTCAAGCTATCGAGGAATGAAAGGCACAATAGTTTCTCATTTTTCTTTTAAAAAATATTTCAGTTCATCGCAGGTGAAGGGAGAATTCCTTCACAAAGTGTTGGAATGTATATAGTTAATAGAACACAGCCATGGTAACAAGTAGCATCGAGAAGAAATTTAGCTATCTTCATTATTGTTCAAGCTCTGTTTTTGTTTTCCCAATTTCTTATTAAACATCTTGCTCTCTCAGAATAATTTGGCAATCAGGGCATGGAGTACATGCCGATTTTTCTACAGCTAAAATATTCCAGTGCTAACTCAAGAGAACTGCAAATACAGATTGGGCAAACAGTAAAAAAAGAAAGAAAAAAAAAAGAAAAAAAAAGAAAAAAAGAAAGACCCTCATAAAAATTCATAGCTTTTGCTTCGTTTCATATTTGCAATTTATTTCCAGATTAATAATACATGGTCATTTCGATTAGGGGCAAGAGAGGGCTGGTCCATGGAGCAGCAAAATAAAGAAAAGAGAAAAAAAAATCATGAGAAGGGGTTTCGAGTGATTTATCAAAGTCCATTAACAGATTAAGTTAGGACCTAAATATGAAGTCTTTTAAGAACAAACCATCTGATGCCCTAACAAATATAAAAAACACATTTCAATCCCCATCGTCTTCTGTCCGAGCTTGTTTTCTAATAAATGGATACGGATAATCTAATATTGAAAGCAGTATCAAAATTTCAGGAAATATGTTCACCAACGGAAATGTTCTTCATAAAATCATCTTTATGCCACTTGTGATTGTTGTCATTCGTCATTCCTTATCTTTCATTTCTATTTCTTTTACCCTTTTCTTTCCAGATTTTTTGCTTTCCTATAATATAGAATTGAAATATGTGAAAAACGTAATTTGTCTTTTTGTAAATATTGTAAATAGACTTTTTGTTTGAATTGAAAGTTATTTTGCCAAACGTATGGGAACTAGACTCGACTAGCAATTGTGTTAACTTATAGTTCCTTTTAACATCCTCACCGTCCCCTTCTACAATATGTGTACCTTTATTTATATTTCATATATATTTCATCATTTTGTTAAACTACTATGATAGTATTTATCATTGTAATACTGTATGTTATTTCATGTATTGTGAACATATATATATACGTGTGTATGATGTTAATAAATTCCATTCAATCAATCAATCAATCAATCTGGGGCAAATTGCACGAAATAATCATCGCTATACTCGTCCTGCTAACATGTCTTAGCTTCTTGTGCGACCCTCTTAATCTAGACACAAGGGTTGATAGGTCTATGTTATGAAGAGAGCAAAAAATGCTTAGGCGCCTCAACAAGAAGATGATAGCTATAACCATTTTGTGCAATTGGCCTCAGATATGACCACGGTGACAGACTCGCAGTGATATTCTAATGACGATTTGTCCTGTTAAAAAGTATTTAGCATAAAACAAGAGTTCTGAACAAACACACCCGATCGATTTCTGGTCAGTGACCGCTCGGTATGAATATATTTCGACGGTCATTATGGTAATAGATCAAGTTCAACACTAAAAAGAAATCGAAAAAAAAAATATTATGTATACAAACGATTCGTCTTTGAACGATGGGTATATCGCATACAATATTTTAGCATGCATAGATTTAAGCGAATTCTCGGAGTTTCAAACCTTTTCACAAATTAGTGGATTCTTATTTTCACGTTTTGAAAAATCGTTGAACATAAGTCTATAAGGATTCTAATGAGTGAACAAATTTAGCAAATTCATCTTGGCAAAATTTGTGAAAATAATACCCCAACAAAATTAGATTGTGTGTTAATTCCACTTATTATTTGGGCATCAGTCGCCTATATAAATCAGTCTATTTACCAAATAATTTCGAAATGAATCAGAAAATGCATAATTAATCTTTATAAATAGGATGGTCATTATTCAGGTTCATCCTTTTCCTTCATTAACCAAAAACCCCAAAAGTTTGCTGGCATTAATGATGATGTGCTGCCCCCCCCCCCTCCCCGAAAAAAAATGAGTAGAAATTATAACTATAATTTTGATTTGGGTGTGTTTTTATCCTTTTTTTAACTTCAGATTCCTTACACGAGCACGGATTTTTCCCCCACTTTTTTTACGCATGAATGTCTTCCACCTCCTCATTTAGTGGGTTTCCAAAATTTGTGGACGGAGGCTTGTTGACGGCAGAAAACGAATGCGCATTCGATGTGCGCATTAAATGGCAGGTGCGCAACTGATATGCGCACCTTTAACTGCGCACATCAGATGCGAACTCGCTTTCAAGCGACCGTCCACCAATTTCGAAAACCCACTATTACCGATGGATCCCCGGGTAATAACAAAAATAGATTATGTGACGTAAGCGTTATTATTTTCATGTTGTAGACCATGACTTGTCTCATTTCATCATTTCACTTCGATGAGAATTGTCGACCTTGGGCAAAGTATCAAAAGCATGAGCACAACCCACATATGCTCTCCCCCTTTCACACAATGACGTCATCGAAGTTAGTTCTCAGATGGAGAGGGAGAAAGGGGAGACGAAGAGATGAGATTTCGCATTTTCTTCTTGATTTAATTCCACATCACTGGCTTCCCTTCCATTTTTACCCATCCTTCGCTGTAAAGCCTGCGTCACACCTTTGCGTCTTTAGCCTGCGTCGTCCCAGCGTTTTTGGAAATTAAACACGCTCCATTGACGCTCAAAGACGCAGGTCATGCGGCGGACTGACGTTCGCCGTACGCTCGTTGAGCGCAAGCCAAACGTTAGTCCACCGTCTGATCTGCGTATGCTGTCCGTCAAGGGAGCCTTTTTAATTTCCAAAAACGCTAGGCTTACGCAGGCTAAAAACACAAAGGTGTGACGCAGGCTTAATCGAGGCACCGTGAAATCGTAGAAGTGATTTAATGGGACATTACGATAGTTCAATCGATAGCCACAGGCAGTAATATCGATTTGACGGGTATGTGGAAGAGGGTAAGAAAAATAGATATTAAAGCGTTGATATTAGAATATTAACGTTGGAGAAAACAACTGGTAAACCATGTAAACACAATAAGCTGATAAAACATGTTTTTTCAGTATTTCAATAACGCTCGATTTAGTTAAGGCGGACAAAATAAAACAAATATGGAGCGGGAATAGCGGATCCTTTCAAGATTTCAATGAAAATTTGCAACTCTAGGAAATCATGAAATTATGAAATAGCTTGCGCAACGACAAAGTCGTTTTTGGACTAAAAATAATCCAGATATTTTGGTCCAAATGATCCACAATAAGAGAATAAGTAATTAGAAACATATGTCTTCAGACCATTTTAGTTTCCAAATACATAATTCTACAGAAACATATCAGATTTCAGACTTCAATTAACTGAACAAAAGCTTTCTCAGTCAGTATTAAATTACTCCATAATTATGTTCATGAATAAGAATCAAAAGTAAATGTGCAACTGATATTCTGTCATAGTATATTGTACGCCAGCAAATCGCGCACATTTTTCATTAATAACCCTGTTGAAATATTTAGTTAATGCACAATGAATTATAAGAGGTGAAGGTTAAAACGATAGATTAGTTTTTGGAGAGATGACGCCCCAGATATAACTACCGGTATTTTGTGAGCTGCAGTAAAACTATAACCATTAGGCAGTTTTTAACAATAGCAAATTAGAGCACGTTCATAGCTTGCTTGAATTAAATCGATCAAGAAATGTCTTAACTATCGTAAAATATAAACAAAATGACGACCCACGCCGCGCTCCCCAACACAACATGCTTCATGTACAACATGAATGTGAACTCGTATACCGCAGAAAATACCACCGATCACTCCGCCGCCCATTCTGCGCCGATGGGCTCCCGTGTGAATCATTTAGCGCACCGTAGGAATAATGGCTGAAGTAAAATACGTCAGAATAAGTGCGAAAAATTTCTCCTAATTTCATACACAGTTATTTAGGCATGTAAACCATATTGTGAATACCGTACATCAGCTCGTTTCACATCACTTTTCTGCATCCCGACCATTACGATGCTAAAACGCATAGGTGTGAGTTGCTCTTTACCTGAGTCGGAGCTATGTTTGAACATGTACTTAATTCTTCATTATGAATTGCAGAAGCGACAACCAGGTCAACAATACTAAAAATATTTTGCAAGTAGGAATGACATTGCAATAAACTCCACTTAATCAAATGCTTGTTAATGAAAACAAAATGCTTTGTTTACACGATGAAAATATTTACTGAGAACTTGAACATTGTCTTTAAAAAAAAAACAGTTGGGTTTCTCATCAATGTATACGTGGTACTGCGATTTGTAGATTTTAAAATGTACGAAGCTTGAAAAAAAAATTACTTTTTATTACAATCATCGTTGAAATATATGAACTCAAGAAAGCCAGAGCGATCAAAATGAATGAAATGAACGGTCTGTAAACATATGAGTATGGCAAGTATTAAAACATTATCTCAAGTATGATTCATGAAAATGTTAAGCTGTTTTAAGCCGTGAAACGATGGTTTCAAATTTCAAGAAACGTTCAGTACGCTATACACCATTGTTGATCGGGAGACAAACACTGCAAACAGGAAAGCATTAACTGTCCATAGTAATAACCTGAAAGGACAAAAAATGGAACTACATACATAGAGAGCTGCATTTACTTTTCTTTTGTGCAGCCATATGAGACGTCCAATATATAGTATATTAATGACTTACAATGATCGAAAATGTTCTTCAGAGAAGTGGAGAATATTGAATTTCTCACATATTTGATTTTCAAGATTATTATGTCTTCCTAGACAACGGGAATAAAATCACACCTTCCTGCTTTACACTTTCCTTCCCAATTTTAGAGAACGCAAATTTGGGCTAATAATTGATTTTTTGGTGTCCCACATGCCTTGGGTAAGTCATTGGACCATCGATATTCATTCACACACTACTCATAAATTGAAGTAATATAGCGAGCTGGGAATAATCATCTTAGTGCATAATGATACCTAATGAGTTGTAATGAGTTACAAAGAAAAGATTTTACTCAATATTTTACCCAATATCAAGTCAAATTTGTTCATTCACTTTGAGAGTGTATAGATGGTATATCATCAGTCCGGTGTTTTGCTGTCAACAATCACTGGTAACATCTAAATAAAATCCAATCTGTACTGAACTTGAGGGCTGATGGAAGCATTAAAATCGCATTGACCTGTATCTGATTTTGTTTTCATCGAGAACCCTTGCTGTCATCTGCTGGAAGTTATCAATGAAGTGGTGTAATCAATTTACACCGATGAAAGAATTTGAGAATGCGAGTTTCCTATATTCTTGGAAAATTGGAACAATTGTTTACAACGACCAAGAATTATTCATATGCAGGTAAACAAAAAGTAAGATACACACATAATCTGAATTGGGATGGTGAATTTGCGTACGAGATTCAGGATTTCCCAACGAGGGGGGGGGGGGGG
>BQKZ01000115.1:0-33422 GCA_036244855.1 Temnopleurus reevesii | reverse complement strand
CCCCCCCCCCCCTCCCCTCAACCCCCATTTTCCTATGTCATTATTTGCTGGAGCAATATAAATGGTAGTTGGTATTGCTTATGGTGGCGCTCTTCAATATTTACAGATTATAGGCATTAATCGTTCATCGTAAGTTTTGGTATCCACCCTGAAAATACACGTTTGTCTAAATCTGAAATGCAACCACCACTTGTTTAAATGCATACAATAAAAAAAAGACAGCTATCGATTTTCCCAAAGAAAGTGCGGATTAGGTAACCTCGTTTTCTGTAGCAACGTTAGGAGAGTGTATGATGTATTAGGGGATAACTCCTCGTTCTCTTTGTATATAAATTTAAAAAATGTAACTAAATATGAATTTTAGCATATTGGTTCAAAATGATCTTCCAAAAAGGCAGAATTAAGAAGAACATGCGATACTTGAAAGAAATAAAAGTTGTCTACCTTCCAGAAAAAAAAATCCAGTAGATGAATAAATTTAATGTACAGAAAGAGTGAAGAGTTGTGTGCAATGATGTAACACATTCAATCATCCCAATGACAAGACAACAATGAAGCCTTAATAGTCATAACTTTTGAACGGGTTTTCGGATACTGCTCGAATTTTCCAGTTTACATGAGCGCCCTTAGGATGTAAGGGTACAGCTCGACGAATTCCGATTATCCCCCCCCCCGGTTTAACCTTGGTATCTGTCTTTGCCTAAATAAGAACACATACATTCCCGAATAGGATTCCACCTTTAATAAGTCATCTGGTTGGTTGGTTGGTTGGTTTTGTAGAAGGATGGGAATCGAGCAGCCTCTATGACGAAGATGGCGCTATATTGCTACTATAATTGCTACGATCAAGTCTTGTTCTAATCCTTCCGTCAGGCCACCGCCCGAGAGCCATACCTCAAATGAAAGGCAAAATCTTATCACATGGTTGTAAAAATAAATTGGAACAAAGGCGAAGAAAGAACCAAAGAGATTACCCTTAACGTAANCTGAAATTAACCAAAAATCTAACCTTGATTGGACATCAGTTCTTTTCCAAGTAAATTTTCTTAAAGACGGGTTTCTCACCCTCCAAATGTCTATCAGATTGTTTTCATTTTTTATCTTGTTGATAATTTCACAAGACCTTTTCCAAATTGATTTCATCTTACCTCCTTCTCTATCCAAGTGTAGGTCCTGGATTAAATTGAAATCACCTGCAATCATACAGGGGTACCCATCATTGAATTCGTGCAAAGTGGATAGTACATATTCAAAGAAATGAACTTGTTCTTTTTCATTGTTCGGTGCATAGATGTTTCCAATAATATACAGTTTCTTGTAAACTTCAACTTTAATTAACAGAAATCTGCCTGACTTATCTTTCACAGAGTCAATAACTTTTATATCAGGCGTTTTCTTTATTATAAAGCATACACCTCTGCTTGCAGTTGTTCCATGGCTGAAAATAATATTAGCTCTAGTTTGGTTTCTCCAAACCATCTCGTCTTTTTCTGAAGAATGCGTTTCTTGAAGCAATATAATATCCTTCTTTAACTTGAGTAAAAAATTAAAATATCGCTTCCTTGTTTTGAAGTCCCCAATTCCGTTCACATTATGAGTCATTAATTTCAGATCCATATTTAATAAAAAGTTCTGTCCGGATTTCCACCATGTCTAACAAACTATCAAATACAAAAAAAAAATAAGTCAAAGACAAAAACAACAAAAGGCACATGGGCTGTACCTTTATTCTCTAACACATAAACAGTCATGCTTCGCTTTCAAAATTACGTAAGAACATTCTTTTGTTTTCTTTGTCATCTTATTATTTTGTTTCATTTTTTTACTGACTCGAATCGTAGAGCGCAATTTTCCAATTTTGGTTCTATTTTGGTCATTAATATGCGCTTCGTAGTCTACGTATATAGCAAGATCGTACACCATATATGTAGGTGTAACTGGGCTTTATAATTTTTTCAGCACAAGTCATAATTGTTTTCATTCTCAATTGATTTTATATTCCACCTCCTTGCTTTTGCCATCCCTGTAGAACAGGCGAGCCGGATATTTGAAGTACACCTTTCTGTCTTTCTTCTCGTCCTTCAATTGCTTCCTGGTCTGCTGCATCTTCTTCCGCTGCTCTCGAACCTCCTTCGGGAGCATCTCTTCGATGTAGATTTGGTGCTCTTTCTTACCGTGATGATAGGGCCTGTCTTTTAGTAGTCTCCGGGCCTTACTCAGCACGTCTTGTCTGGTGGTGTACCTGTTGAACGCCACGATGATAGGCCTTGATGTTCGGGCATTGGGCATGCCAGAACGATGAGCACGCTCGATTTGCAGCTTCTCCTTCAGCTCAAGATGTGACTCGATGAAAGTCTCAATGAATTTTTCACATTCATTCTTCTCCACTCCCTCTGGAAATCCATGAAACACAGCGGTATTTCTCATACCTCGAGCTGCCAGATCAACCAATTGTTCTTTCAATTTCGCATTTTCATTTTCTTGGACTTTAAGTTTGTCTTGTATCATGCGAATGTCATATTGGCATTCCTCCTGTTTGTCTTTAACGACTTCGATTTCTCTCTTGTTTTCTTCAATCTTATTCAGAGCAATATCTAATCGGCTTGATAGGCTACTACTCATATTGTCTACTTTGTTAATGAGAATCATGATCAACTCACGGTCTGTGGTGGTCGAGTCCATCGTGTGTCTTTCGTTCCCATTACCATTGATTCGCCGTCTTTTACCAACATGGGTTTCGCTGCTTTCCGCGCCTGGAGTTTCGGGGGTGGATCTGGGTACGTTTTCGCTCTGTAGTTCAGCGGCCAGTCGCTCGGTGTCTCCTTCAGAATTACTCAGTTTATCAGTTTTAGCTCGGGATTGATCCATATCAATTTCGTCCTTATCAGCTTGATCCAGTACTGAGAAAAAGTTTGATATCTTAAGTGGTTCAAGTCTTCTGTTATGTGACATTTTAACTTTGACAATTTTTCTCGAATGTAACAACGTGTTGTCTACTCTAGGGCGCCATCTTCCGTCCTCGTCAACACGTTTTTTCATTTGACCTATTTCCATACTTATGGCACAATTCTAAATACCGACTCACATCTTTGCGTTTTTAGCCTGCGTCGGTCCAGCGCATTTGGAAATTGAAAACGCTCTCCTGACGCACAGAGGCGCAGGCCATACGATGGACTGACGTTCGACGTTCGACGTACGCTCGTTGAGCGCAATCCGAACGTATGCTGTGTGTCCAGGGAGTGTTTTTAATTTCTAAATACGCTGGGCCGACACAGGCTAGATCGCAAATGTGTGAGTCGGTCTTCACATTGTGTGCGTGGCCAGCTATGTAATAATTTAATAATGAATGATCTATTCTAAAACTTTTACAAGAAAAATGGATATGTAGAATTCAAGGCCTCTATGTATTGTCATTATTTCATTTCGTAACATTTTCCCTCTCAACGTTTTCCGCTGTTTTCATCCATTTCTTACTTTGTATTCGTGACCAGTGAAGCGATAATTTGATACTGAATGATGTTTACTTGACATATTTTTGCAAAAAAGTATATAGATTATATCAAGGCCTCTATGGGAATGAAATTTACAATTTGTATCATTTCTTCGTTTATATCTGTTTCCGCATCTATGATCAATTTCTTACTTTGCATCCGTGACTGGGGAATCATTAATTTGATATAGAACTATATTGTCTAAAACATTACATTTTTAAGAGAAAAGACTCCGTGTACAAATCAAGGCCTCTATGTGTATTCTAAGTTTGCAATAAAGCGGCAGAAGTAAGGAAAACCTATGGGATTTGTGGTAAATTTAGTATCTAAGTCTTCATCAGGTTTAATATTTGTCGGACTTACGTAAAATTTCATTTTGATGTATTTAGTAAATGTTATTCCAGATTTCCAGACAAAGAAAATCTGGTTTGAAAGGGGGACAAGGAAAGCTTTATTGTTTGTAACCTGCCTATCTTTAGATATTCGAACCTTCAAATGATTTATTTAGAATATCATCAACTTAGTGTTGATTTATTCCCTATTCTATGTGTCTCATTTTCGTGTATGTCAAAGTATGAAGAACACGATATAAACTATTTCGGCAAAATAAAGTGGGTCATGGACAATTGAGCCGTAGGCCGTGAATTGAAAAAGCGGACACAACAATTTCAATTCGGTTCCGATTTAGATAAGATTACAAAGGAACAATAAATTGGCATTCGGCTTAATTTTACGGAAAAAGTTTATATCGTGTTGACGTATTAACATAGACTACCAAGCAAAACCTGTTGTGTAAACTTTTCAAGGTTTAATAACTGATATTGTTTTGTTCTTCTATTTACTGACATGTTTCAATCCGATAGCATTACAAGGCACTGTGAGCAGAAAGGGGAAAATAATTTGACAGAACACACAACTTCATTCATACTTTCATGATCACAAGAAATGAAAACCATGTTTATTCTGTTTATTCATGAATTATGAGGAGCTGCAGCTGCACATGTTATATATTTCTCGACATAATAAAAGGTAGCCTTTCTTTATTTGTTCGCTAACATTTCAATTGAAAGTTCTCTTTGATTCACAGTGTTGGCTAACCATTTCCTTCTCCGAACTCCAACTACAGTTTTGACGTCTGTTTTCATTTGTTTAGAAATAAATAAGTGAGTTTACTGTAAATAGGTTTTAAAGAAGGACTCATCTAAATGAAATGTTTTAGGTCCATTAGCGCCCTCTTTCGCCGTAAATACCACTTAATATGAAAATCTTCAACCCGTTACTGGACAAGTTGTTTGTTGAAACGGTAATCGCGTTTGATAATAGTTTCATATTTTCCTACAAGTTGACCAATTGGTGCATGTATTTGATTTCTCTTTCTCTCTCCTTTATCTTCTTTTTTGTTTAATATACTGTTCCTGCTGTTTAAAACGAGTATCTTATCAGTTGTCAGTGATCCTTTACCTTTTCACAAACTAATAACTAAATAATCTTCACTTGTCTGAAAAGAAACCCACCAGTTAAGACAATCCCATCTACTTAACCTTGTGTAGAATAATATGCCGCTTGTTTTTCAATTATACCAACCATGTGTATTCTTAATTTGATTTCTAAAATGAAGAGTTCCGTTATTTCTAGTTTTCCTAAATGTATATAGCTGATAAATAAACATGAGGACGGAGCGGATGCATGAAGCGATTTTTTTTTTGTCCTTGTGAGATTGACAATACTCTTTTCCGGCTAGAAGTAGATAATATACCGTTTATATTTCAAGTCACGAAGTTGTTCATATCACTTGAAGTTCTTTTCACATTATACTTTTATGATCGTATTTGTATGTGGGCTTCAAGACTCTTCTTGCAGGAAACGCTTTTGAATATTAAAGGCGTGGAGTATGTTAACCCATAAAAGCAAATACAAGAAAGCCTGAGTTTGGTTTCCCTCTATTTCTTGGAACTGTTTGCTTTATAAGTGTATTCAGTCCCGGATGCATTTAAGGGGAACTGACAGGACAGTATGCACCCTTTTTCATGATAATTTTTTACACTTGTGAGGCTGCTACCAAATAGTGGGTCGGCTAAATGTTGTTCTTTTTTTAAATATTTGTATAACACCCCCTATTTGCAAAGGAACACGATATAATATATTTCCGTAAAATTAAGTCGAACACCATTTCGATGCTCCTTTACAATGGTTTTCAAATTGTGTTCAATACACGGCGTATGGATCTATTGTCCCATGACCCACTTTATTTTACGGAAATAGATTATATAGCACTGCTGGTAGCCACTTTGGTTCTCCACGCTTTTCCACTTAAATTACACAAAAACAGTATCAGACATGCGGAACAGTAACAGACAGTAACATCAGGAGACCGAAAATTTACTGAAAAACAATAAGTGGGCCTTATCAGACATTATTCACCTGTTGTGTATGAATCCCGAAACTACGATAATCCGCCGATTCATTCATTTATTTATCATTTTAGTTGTGTTTAAAAGTTTAGCACTATTTTCTAATTCGAAGAAATAAAATCTAACTATAATTTCAGAGAAAATATGGAGAGTGCTTTTCGGAATCCAAATTCGTCATATCTTAAATTTTAATTCCCATATTTCGAATTTATGCTGGGATATTGTGCGTAGCAATTATAAAAGACGCCTAAGGATGTGAAATTATTTCCTGGGTTCATCATAATATTTGCAGCAGGAAGGTATGAAATATGTCACAAATATTTTTCTTACAATGTCATTAACAAATTCAAGGTATAGCAATTTCCATGCCTTCAAGTAGTTTAAACCATTCATATAGAAAGTCCAGATGCACAATTCTGCAGTCATTTCCTTCCCCTCAGTCTGTTGCTTTATTTGTCACCCCTTTCAAATGAACTTGGATGGCGTAACCGCAGTAGAAATGAAAAGGGAATGCAATTTTCGACAGAGAATAAAAGAGTATACCTTCTAATGCATTTGATTTTGGTAAAGCCCAAGCATAGTTTTGTTAAAGATGAAGAAATGTGAATTTTGGGGATGTTTATCATGACATGTAATTTTTATACACATCTTGAGACCATCGCATGTTTTATTTATGAAGTGATTCTTTTGAAAATTTGAATTTGACCTTTAAATCCTATCTAGCGCCCTCTTTTGGTTATAGCATTATTTTGCTCGTTATCGAGCATATACAAAGTTATTTCCGATATTTGACAAAATAATGATATAGAGATATACGCAACAATTAAATTCTGAAATTTATATCCAATTCTGAGCATGGGAAGTTGTCCTTTATCAAAAAAGAAAATATTGAAATAGTGTGGTGCAGCACCACACTAAAAAAAATGCACATTTTAGGTTACAGCTTTTCCCAAACTCGTTCATTTTTCGCACAATCTTTTGTGCAATATGTTTATGATACTAGATTTCATGTCATATAGATTTGAAGACAAAATCTGGTGATAGAAATATTCGCTTTTACCAAAACTGTACTTGGGCTATAACACACTGCGTTATTTCATGATTCCATTTTTCTAAATTGGAAACATAGATTTGTTGTTTGTTGCGCGTCCGATTTTGCACATACTTGTATGTATATGTAGGCATTTGTGTGTGACTATATATATGTGTTTGTGTGTGTGTGTGTGTGTGTGTGTGACATTTCTTATGTTTCTTATGTCATAGTGTTAATTCCCCGCGCAAAAATAGAAGACAAACAGCTCAGTCGGTAAGCCAAATGCTCTGGAATGAAGCAATACTTCATGGCGCTGCATGTGCGCTGGTTTGAAGCTCACAGTTGCAGCTATTCTAAGAAAAATTGTAAAACCTTGCACAATGAGAAAAAGTAGCGATATTACACCGTTCTGATATCTTATTCAATTTAATTTATTTTATTTCCTACAATAACAGCAGATAATAAATGTCAATGTAGTAGTGTAATAAATGTAATATTTCACCCGAGAGTGGGCTCTCAGTGCTGCAAAGTGCAATAGTCTACCATTTATGCATTAGGAGCCCCTTGAATGTCACCCCTCCAAATCCTCTTAATCCACGCTTGAGTGTTCCTAGTATTGACCACAATACTTCAAAACCTAAAGGACTTATCGAGTGGTAGTATTTTAACCATATGCTTTTATTGCCGAGAGCAAGGACAAAAATTGCTTCGATTTTTCTCGCAGGAAATATGAAGGAGAAGTCATGCTAGAATGAAAAACATATATGAGCAAGGCCACATTCGATCTACTTCTATATTTTTTCACAACTTTTTGAAAATATTTTGTCAATGATAATTTCACTGCCTGTAGGTGCCAATGAACAAGATAAGCATTGATGAATATCGCAGCTGATAATACCATTGTGTTTATGAGTGTTTTGCTTGTTGAATGTTTTGTTTACAGATTGGGATACAAATTAACGCAAACATTATTTCAACTGAATTGATTTGAATGATGCAATGTACCCTGAATGAAACGTATTTTATAATTGCATGAAAATGGAGTGTAGGGGGCCTCTCTGCGAATTATGTACTCATGTGTGAGAATATGTATGTGAGCTAAGGTATAGGTGTGTATGTGTGTGTGTGAGTGTATGTGTGCGAGTTTGTGTGTGTATGTGAGTGTGTGTGAGGAAGATAAACTATCCGATTAGAGTGCACTGTGTCTTGTGCTGTCTTGTACAGGTCATAACAATCACTTTATGCGGAAGTTTGTATTATGAATGTACGGTATGTGTGAATACGCGTGGGTTAAATTTGTGGGTGTGTATGCCTGCATGGGTGGGTGTATTTGTGTGTGTGTGTGCGTATGTTTATGAATGTATACTTGTTTATGGGAGCAAAATACCCTTTATGAAATAATGAAGCAGACGAAGTTTTTATTTATGTTTCCCAAATGAAGGCCCCTGAAGCCGGATTCCGTTACATAATTCGATGTTCTCGACAGAAAATGCTGTCTGAAATCCGTGTATGATCGATTTTGTTGAGGAGATTCGCATCTTGCACTCATGAAATACAAAAATAGACAGGTAGAAAGTAAAAACGTGTAGACAGATAAACAGCGAATGGGAGAAGATTAACATGCATTTTCATGCATGACAGAGAGAGAGAGAGAGAGAGAGAGCGAGAGAGAGAGAGAGAGAGAGAGAGTGACAGAGAGAGAGAGAGAGAGAGAGGAAGGAGAGGGATATAACTGCCAACTGTTCCGGAGTATGTGTAAGGTGTATTTTTATATGAATTCAAGGCTTTTATCACCTTATCACAAGTGAATGGCTGGGAGTATAATTATCATTGTCAGGTTTGCTCATATAGTTGTTCAGTTGTTACTTTTTAAATTTCTATCTTTCACACGATATAATCTATTTGTGTAAAATTAAGTCTAAAGTTAATTTAATGATCCTTGGTGATGTTTTTAAAATCTGAACCGACTTGCGATTGTTGTGTCCGCACATTTTCAATACACCTCGTACGCATCTATTGTCCCATGGCCCACTTTATTTTACAGAAATAACCTATATCGTGTTTAGTTATTGTTGTCATGATTGCTTTAAGTCTGCAAGTACAGACCCCAGGCTTTCGATGTGTGCATGCCGAGAGCGTGATACAGGGTATGGCTGAGGGAGAGAAGCAATGTTATATATGTGATGTAGTCACACAATGCATACCTTGTGTGCTCACATCAAAAGCCTAGGGTATGTGCTTACAGACTACTTTGTTCTCACTTTTTTAATTCGACTCAAATTTTAACCCTTACCTCATCCACATTCTGGAACGGTTTGTGTCTCTGTTCATACCGAAATAGCCCGAAGCAACACAACCTGGCGCGGCTTTATAACCTGATCGAGGGGTGGATATACCAGTTGCGTGGTGTCTTCCCGAGTCAAGAATAGCTGTCATATAGTGTTACATTTCAAGGGCCTTTCATACTAGTCATGGTACACGTTAAGTGAAATTGAAGGGTGTCATAGTGAGCTGTTATCAACAACAGGAAATTCGGTTGCTATTTTTTTTACAGGATCACAAAGAATCAACCGGTGCGAGAGAGTCACAGATATCATGCGCAATTTCGTAATGCATTTTAGCGAGGAGAAGCAATATGCAAAGCACTTTAATAATAGATCATCAAAATTAGATATTGCATCGAAATAATTAAAGGGTGTGTTGTTTACAGTACTAGCTTTTACAACCAGGACCAGCTTATAATTAAAACGAATCATTTTTTCGGCCTTATTCATATTGAAAACAGAATTTAGTTCGTTTTTTTTAGGTAGGTGTGGTGTTGGTTTCGGTTTCGGTGGAAAACATATATCAGAACGTCTAAATAAAATGATAAATGCACTTTTGTGTGTTTAGAAGGTTATAACTTGTATAACCATCGGGAAGGGGTAAAACGAAAGCGTAAATTGAAAGTAAAAACCAATCATAGCTTATATTGTCATGATCATAAACACGATATAAACTATCTTCGAAAAAAATAAGTCGAACGCAAATTCAATGATCCTTTGCAATGCTATTCTAATCGGAACCGGCTGGCGATTGTTGTGTCCGCACAGTTGAATACACGGCGCACTGTTCTATTGTCTGTGGCTCACCTAACTTTTTGGAAATAGTTTATATCGTGTTCATATTTCATTTTCGGTCTAGTATAATTTTTGTGGTAGACTCCTCTTTTCAGATGATGACTTGTGCCGTCATATCTAACACCTAGCATCCCTAAATATCCCGCTTGATTAAATGGAATGACCCGAGGAAGGCAGATCCTTTACAAAATGGTTCAGGCTTTCGTGAAGGTATAAAACAAAAATATTGATTAGAAAGATTTGACTAATCGTAGTTGAGTTACCATGATACTATCATATTCTATGTTCGGTCGATTCATTACGTATTTCAAGAAATAAAGCAGTGACGTCAGAAAACTAAATTTAAGGTAGAACAGTGGCCCTTATTTGATTAAGGCACCATCACACTTGCAGGATGATCGAAGTTGCAACACAGTTCTTATGCATTTTCATGTTAGATCTCATTTCAGTTTGTAGTTATCAAAAGCATAATCAATAACAAATCGAAGACAGAATTATTCATTCTAATTTGAAAAGAAAATTTTGCCGCTTTTGATATATAATAATCTCGCTCGCATGCAACAAGTATAATTTTCAACAACTGTCCTCAGTGATACTATACGATCAATGAAAGGTCCATTCGGGGCCGTTCATCGTGATATATGTACACGAGAGTCCAAAAATAGATTGTACATTGCTTCTGTCGGTTAGCAATTGTGCACTTGACCAGAAAGAAAAATTTGTAATTCAATTTGTCTGCTTTGACTGATTTTGGCGCACACTACCGATAAGTGTGATGGATGGAATAAAATTTGTATTTGTTAGTAGAATGGATTGAAGATGAAGGGTAGAATATATCACCCGTAGCTACCGTGGCCCCAGTGTTGCTGTAAAGGGGATGTTAACCTTGTGTGCCTGGCTCCCAAAATTTCTATTTTATTTTCTCCTTCTTCTTATTTTCCTTCTTCTTCTTCTTATTCTTCTTCTTCTTCTTCTTCTTCTCCTTCTGCTCCTCCTCTTTCACTTTCTTCTTTTTTTTAATTCATATTTTTATTATCATTTTTCTTTTACATCATCGTCATCAGCATCATCTTTATCGTCATCATCATCGTCATCATCATCATTTTCATCATAATCTTCTCCTTTGTTTTCTTCTTCTTAAAGCCCAAGTAAAGTTTTGGTAAGGGCGATTTATTTTTGTTCCCAAATTTTGTCTACAAATCTAAATAAAACTAAACGTAGTATCATGAACATGTCGCACAAAGGATTGTGTGAAAAATGAATGAACTTTGGTAAGGATAGTAGATAAGGGTTTGATCTCAGCATGTTTTATGCAAATGAGGGTTGACCTTTGACCTTTGACCTTTGACCTTTTGACCCCTTGACCCCTTGACCCTTTGACCTTTGACCCCTTGACCATAGCCCCTTGACCCCGTGACCTAGGTCCTAGACCCCGTGTCCTAGTTTGAGGTCATTCACCGCGACCTAGTTTTGACCACTTGAACCAACTTCCGGTTACTAGACGTCAATAATTATGCCATCGCGATAAGGATTGCGTAATACTAGCTGGGTGTATATTTTAATACAGTGACGTCATTATTACGGCACGCACGTCCCTTACCCCATTTCAAGGTATGCCATAACCTTTCCCACGAGTACCCCCTCCCCACACCCCCGTATGTCACAACCTTATTTCGACAACGCAAGTTATACATCGCACTGGAGTGGCAACGGATTGATTTAATCTTTAGCCCTTTCCCGCCCTTCATTCGCTAACCACTATTAATAGTTTTACTTTAAAAATTGGCATAGCAATGTCAATGGTGTGTATAATGTATTTCGTATCTTTATGAATCTTGTTTTAATTTTTTGTAATTTACCCGTGTATAGCTTCAGCCGATGCAAGTGTTTCCGCGTTGAAATAAAATAAAATAAATGAAATTAATTCTGTCATTCATAGTCTCAATCTTAACCAAAACACTATTTTCAGCCTAGTCGCGGTCGTTACACACACTTTCACTTTTGATCGTTGGAAGTGCGAAACTATGAGGCACCTATAAGGGTCGAGTTGCGACCCACATTCGTTGAACTATTGGCGGTGTAAGACAGACAGTTGAGAGGTTCCTTCATGACACTTGTATTCATCAATTTTATGCATTGGCCATATAAAGAAAAATGTTATTATAATAATAATAATATTAAGGGCGGCTACTCATGATTAGTTTCTGTACTCAAGAACAATAACTTTTTGGAATTATATTGCTCAATCTCAAAACCTAATGGCCTGTACACGATCTACCATGAAATAATGAAAACACATGTCCTGAAGGAAGTATGTGGGAGTGATGTCTTCTATTAAAGTTGTCTATTTTATGTGCATTAAATAAAAAGATAAATGAAAATATTACAAAAAATTAAAACAAGATTCATAAAGATACGAAATAAGGTTGTAACATACGGGGGTGTGGGGAGGGGGCAGTCCTGGGAATGGTTATGGCATACCTTGAAACGGGGTAAGGGTCGTGCGTGCCGTAATAATGACGTCACTGTATTAAAATATACACCCAGCTAGCATTACGCAATCCTTATCGCGATGGCGTAATCATTGACGTCTAGTGACTGGAAGTTGGTTCAAGTGGTCAAAACTAGGTCGCGGGGTCCATGACATCAAACTAGGTCGCGGTGAATGACCTCAAACTAGGACACGGGGTCTAGGAACTAGGTCACGGGGTCAAGGGGTCAATGGTCAAGGGGTCAAGGGTCAAGGGGACTATGGTCAAGGGGTCAGGGGTCAAATGTCACGGGTCAAAGGGGTCAAAGGGTCAAAAGGTCAAAGGTCAAAGGTCAAAGGTCAACCCTCATTTGCATAAAACATGCTGAGATCAAACCGTTATCTACTAAGGATATAATCTAAAATATACAAGGTCTCTCAGTATCGGGAACCCCGAGACTAAATCAATAGTTTCTTTTTTTAGAAATGACACCTTCTCACGCACAGGATTGGATGACAATTTCAGATCTTTTTTGTGTGTGTGTTTAACGTTTTATCCTTCTTTAATCAAACCTATGAAATAACATTCTGTATGCCCGATAACAAACACGATATTGGTATTACCAATAGAAGGCGCTAATTATGATTTAACGGTCAAATTCAAATTGTCAAAAAGAAACTGTTCGTACAAAAGTATGCTATGGTCTCAAAATATATCGTTAACAAAACTATATTTGGGCTTTAAAACGAAATTGTTGGGTGATTATTTTGTTAATTTTATTCACGCGGAATGAGAGCATCTGTTACAAGTGAATTTAGCAATCGTAATGTTTTTTATCATAATTATGTGGTTATTTCGCATTTGTTTTTTATTAATACAGTATCATAAAATTAAAAAGAAATCAATATTTAAATTGAATAAAGCCCTTGAGGAATACACACTGCTACTCTTGATACGAAAGCTCACCAGCAGCCCTGGGAAGAAACATATTTAAAAGGAGAAGCAGATTTATTATTATGTATGAAGAAAGTTCGGAGACTAAAGCAAGCCTACAGCTTCGTGATATAAGCAGACAAGTGGTCACGTGATGTAAGCAATACACCGCTTCTATCATACCATCTGCCTGCCTGGTGTCATATCGGCTTTGTGTATTACACCTAGTAGTTATGTCGATTGTCACCGAGAAAGTGGCGAAACATGTCGATTTTGTCAAACGAATTTGGCCTCGTTTGGAAGGTTTTAATTACTTGCTTTGATTGAATCTGTCACAGCTCTATTCTTCAAAAATACGGTTCCGCCAGCGAGCTTCCGCTTTTAAAAAGAAATATATATCTTCACATATCATTTGGCTCTCTCTCTCTCTCTCTCTCTCTTACATTTATCTCTCTCTATTTATAGATATATGTTTTCTTTTCTTCTCAATGATCTATCCATATCTTAAACATCTCAATGACCGTGTCTCTCTCTCTCCCTCTCTCTCTCTCTCTCTCTCTCTCCTGTCTCTCTCTCTCACTCACTCTCCCTTTCTCTCTCTCTCTCTCTCTCTCCCTCTCTCTCTCTCTCTCCCTCTCTCTCTCTCTCTCTTGGTGAAATGATGTGAAATACCAACATACTTGCTCTGCAGTACTTCAAGAAAATCACAACTCTTAATGAGTTTTTTTCATTAATATTTTGCAATTGGTTGACATTGCAAAATGATTCTAATTTTTTGAAAATTGATTTCTGAGAACGGTAGGCAAAAATAATCTTACCAGGTTCTCGGTACACTACTGTTTTAAACAACTGTGTGCTAAGATATCAAAAATACCAACCATTCCGGAATATGCATGAGATCAAAATTAGATTAGTTACAACTCAACAGCTGAACAAAATTCATAGCAAACATGAAAACAATAAACATACTCTCAGCCATAAAAATGCACCTCGTGCATATTCTGGAACAGTATGCATCTCTGGAATAGTAGGTTTTCGAAATTGATGTATGGTTGCCTGTGGACGGTAGGAAACGAATGCGCATCGGATGTGCGCAATTAATGATGCGCATATTAGATGGAAACTCGTTTTATACCACCCTGCGTCTTCAAACCGTGACTCCATTTCGAAATTTTGGTGGACGGTGGCTAAAGAGCAATAGAAAAAGGAAATGCACATATGATCTACGGTACAAATAATGCACATTAGTTACGCACTCGTCATTCACTGTATACATCATCCGCACACTCGTTTTCTACCGTTCAAAAGATTCCATCTATAAGTTTTGAAAACCTGCTAATAATTATGTGGACAGAAAGTTTCCTTTAAAACTAATCTGAAAGAGGAGAGTGATATTTATCGAAATTGAAATGATTGTTTATAATTATGATTAAAAATAATTTCAGCAATTAGGGATGAAAGTTGCATCTACATTTGGCTCCAAACAAACGATTTAATTTGATCACATGAAACAATCGTTTGTTTGGAGCCAGAAAGGCGCTATATGCACAGCATAATTGACGCTAGTGCTTATCTAGCATTATGCTGACGAAATGATACATTTGGTAAAATGATTGCAGAGTTGTCTATATTTGGGAATACATTAATTACCTTAAGTTGAAATTTTCATCAAAATATCATTTTGTTTTGATTGCTTCCTTTCCATTAAAAATATTACTCATATTGTTGAAGGCCAAAACAAATGTACATGCAACTTTCATCCCTGATTTACAGGTGTATATAATTTCATACAGGTATAAAATTAAATTGATGGTGATTATAAGACTATATAGTCTTAAAGTCAACACCAAATTTTTTATGACATATTATTTTGAAAAAATTCAGAATACCGTGAGCTCCATGTTTATAGTCAACAGTTAATATCTATCTTTATCTTAATGCAGAGACGAGCATCTTTTCTCCTTATTTGTTATTTTTATTATTTTTTCTTTACTTTGACCTGATAGTGATTCAGTTCATCAGTAGCAAGGCGCCAAGAAACACTAGTATGAAGCCCCATTATGCTGTTGCAATTATAATCACTATTTTTCACAAATTTTCCTTGCACTGCTAGATCTTCTTATACATTTTAATCGCATTTCAAAGATCTATTGACAGTCGTGTGTCGATTCAACTTGCTTTGCTTGGGAGAACAACTCAAATGCAACCAAGCCGGAAAAGTCTTAACCTGATCTCACATAGATTTGACACGTTATCAAAGAGACGTCTGTGGTCAACCATCCTTGACCTATCAACAACGTATTAAACAGATATGGAGAATATTATACAGGCATATAGAATATCATGCAGGTATAAAGAATATGATGCAGGTATATAGAATGTAAAAATAGGAATGAAGAAACGTGCAGGAGACAAATGAAAATAGTCAAATATATAGAATTGGCAACGCAAAATGTCATGGTTATTACTTGAGTGAATTTCGGCTTCTTTCAATTTTGGTATTCTATGATCTGGAATTATGACCTAGAAATGTCACCATATGAGTTAAATCGGTTTTTCTTTCATTCATTTATTTCATTCATTTATCCATTTATTCTGTATTTTTCATTTTTTTTCCATAACAAAACAAACAGCTGAACATCAATATGTACATTAATACATTTTTTACCAGAAAAAAAAGAAAATGCCTGTTTAAGGTATAAAATTATACTTAAAACAAAGTTTGCAGATTTGCAAGAAAATAAAATGAAAACAGAAAAGGACATGTTGAAAAGCAAGCTTGTATCATACTGGTCCTTGGTCAAATCAAATAGAAAAATGTTTACTGCATGATCCTTAAAAGGCACGACAAATATCTGAGAGGGCAATTCCCCCGAGGAAAACCCCACCCCTAACCCGTATGGCGATCGCGAGGACAATTTTCCCGTGTACAATAATCATCCTAGGATAATTCGACATAACGTTATGTTTAATTTATCCTTGAGGGGTTCCTGTCTGGGGGAATTGTCCTCGGGGGAATCGTTCTAAGAAGGGTTATCATCCGGAGTACCATTCGGATGGGTACTCCTAAATGAATTGTATCCTAGGAACGGTCTTAGATCCGCTACATTCACATCTGCCGTAGATTACACACTAGTACTAATAATGATAATATAACAATACACAACATTTATATAGCGCCTCTTAACTAGAGGGTCGGTGGTTTGAATCGCTCCCAGGGCGTTAATTTTCTTCAGCAAGAAATTTACCCATAGTGTGCTGCACTCAACCCAGGTGAGGTGAATGGGTACCGGCTGGAATTTATTTCTCTAAATGCAGAAGCGCCTACTTGGCAGCTATGGTATGGCAGGGTAATAATATTAGATAATTTGTCTCGCGCCTCTGAATAGGTGACTAGAGAGAGGGTGTGTTTAAATGCTATATATTATTATTAGTGTTTCTAAGCGCTCTATGCATTATTACCCGGCTATAGCGTGGCTACCATTTGGCACTCAATGCATTCAAGGAATTTCTTCCTACCGGTACCCATTCACCTCACCTCGGTTGAGTGCAGCATAGTGTGGATGAATTTCTTGCTGAATGAAATTAACGTCATGGGTAAGATTCGAACCTACGAGCCTTGGGTTGAAAGACGAGAGTCAGAATCACTACACCAGGACGCCTCCACTATCATTTGGTGACTCAATTTAACGTTAGTTTGATATGTCGTTAATGAAACTTCTCCCCTGGAGAATTGACCTCAGGGAACCATCCTTTAGGACAATTATCCTCCAAGAGTAGTCCCCAAGGGGAGTTAACATCCGGAGCTGTTATACCCTGGGACAGTTGTACTCCGGGTGGGTATTCCCAGAAGAACTCCCAAGGCAATGGTCAGAGACTCAATACATTCATATCAACTTTAGATTATACTGTCCATTGGTAACTCTTTGGTAACTCAATTTAATGTTAGGTGGATTTAATCGACAAGGGGAGTTCTTCCCTGAAAAAAAATTGTCCCAAATGAACCTTCCTTCAGGGCAGTTATCCTCCAAGAGTAGTCCCCCAAAGGTTAACATCCGATGCAGTTATCCTCTGAGACAATTGTCCTCCGGATGGCTATTCCCAGAAGAACTGTCTCCCCAGAATAACTGTCCCCAGGAAACGGTCAGAGACTAAATACATTCACATCTACTGTAGATTATACTGTCCATTGGTGACTCTTTGGTAACTCAATTTAACGTTAGGTGGGTTATGTCCTTAACGGAGTTCTCCTCGGGAGAGGGGAATTTTCCTCAGAGGAAGCGTCCTCGTAGAGCAGTCCTCCAGTGAAGTTATTATCCGGAGCATTCATCCTCCTTATTGATAGGTACTCCGATATGATCTGTACCCAGGGAATGGTTGTTGACTCGTTACATTTATATCTACCATAGATTACATTATAGAGTGGTAACTCATTTATAAGTCAATCTAACGTTGGGTAGATTTTGTCATGGGCAGTTCTCCTCTGGCCTATGAGGATCCGTCCTCGGAGAGCAGTTATCCGGCGGAGTTACCCTGTGGAGTAGTCATCCAGCTGGATTGTTTTCCCCAGATTAGTACTCCCAGATGAGCTGTCCCCGGGAACGGTCCTACTATACTCTACTATACTATTCATACCTACCGTACATTACACTGTCAATTCGTTTATATCGGGATTGAAATGGTTTATAGGTTCGTGTACTGGGCGGCGATTTACCAAGTTCCAAACATGGCATTTACAACATCGAACAATAAAATGCTCTCCGAATTGAACAAAAATTGCACAGATTAATTCAAAAGAAGGTATTAAATAAACTACATCGGAAAACCATCTCCAGAAAAAAAAAATCCATAACAACAGTGTAATGGGTGAATGAAGATCAGTAATAAAATGCTTTAAAGACCCGACTGTTTGTAATGTTGTCCTACATATTGCATTCTGCGTTAGTAAAAAAAAAAAAAAGAAAGAAAAGAAACATGAATGGATTCAAAATGATCTTCTCAAGCAAGTAACCCATAATCTTCAAACGTTGGTACTGAAAATGATGGCATACACTTTTGGATTACTCCTAAATCTTTTCTACTGAAACAAATTCTTTACCAAAAGGAGAACTGAGCATTATAAACGACTGGTATATTTCCCTTTATCTGAATAATCGTAGGTTCATCGGTAATCGAGCACAAGATATATTACTAGTCGTTGGATGATACTTTTGAAACACCGCCAATGCACTTGAACAAATTGAACAAAATTTTCTAACAATCAAGCAGAAAATCTTTATACTTATATTTCGTCTTGTTTTCTTCTGCTTTACTTTACCCTAAAATAATGTAAAATATATTGTGTCGCGTTTGCGTTTCTAAATGGGTTGGGAAAATCATGTACTTTGTTATGTTAGATGTTTTATGAAAACTTTTAGACTACATGGTACGAAAGCTGTAAAACAAGTGTATTGTACAAATGTCTAAGCCCGGCTCTCACCTTTGCGTTATAAGCCTGCGTCGACCCAGCCTATTTGAAAATTGAAAATGTTCCTTTTGAGCACGAATACGCTAATCTGACAGTGGAATGACATTGGGAAGTTCGACTTCCGCTTGACATACATGTTTGCGCAGAAGAGCTAAAAATTGTCACCTTATGTTTTGCGTCTTAAGTTAAGGCGAATCAACCGCTACGTGAGCGGTATGAAATCGCTAGTCATGCGCACATCAAACTCTCGTTGGACGGTTTTGCCAGATTTAAGTTGTTCTTTACGTAGTATATCAACAATTTTTAACATGTATTCTCAACTGAAAGTGGCGATTTTTGTGTAATTTAAACCAGTTTGACCCGTCCGCATATATTAATTCGTTCGCTATACAGTTTTCCGCAACTGATACGTGGTGAAAGCACAAACTAGATAATGTGAACAGTGCTTGATGTAAAATGATACTTGTGCAAACCTCTCCAGACTAGCGTTCAAGGTCACTGAGATGGAGACGAGGTGGGAGTGTGAATAAACAAAGGAAATAGCAGGTCCTCTCGCACTTTGTAATCGCATTAGATTCAGATTGCCTCTCATCATCTCCTCATTCTCTGCTCGTCACAACTTCTCAATCGATCGCACTTCATCTTCACAGGGTTCAGGGACTCTCCCTCTCTTTGAACATTTAAGGACAGTCACACGAACAGACTGATCCCATCCTGCACTCAAACTACATCAACAAAACTGTAATTATAACTTTCTTAGGGGTGTTGTTCAAAAGTTGCAATTAATCGCAAGTTGCAGTTGATCTTTTGATGGGAACGTGCTAATCAAAATAATTAGAAACCCTTTTCATGCGCGAATGAAAATACGCGTTACAATTTGCAACTGATTTGCATTTAATTTGCCATCAGTTGCAACTTTTGAACAACATACCCTTATTCCGATTGATATCTGATGTTTGAGTATGTTTAATCTAAATTGTACAAATTCATTAATTAAGCGAAATATTCAATAATAGTTCAGAGTTCGAATTTAAGACAATTCAGTTTCGCAGTAAGGTGTGGCCAGTCTGTGGGTGTGACATATTCATAAAGGGCACCTTTGGACTGTCCGACGCTGTTCCTATGGAATCGTCGTGCTGTAAGTTGACACGGCTCTTGTGTTTCAACCAGAGGTTCGCGGTTCGAGTCCCGCCTATCTTCAGCAGGTGTAGGGACTTTGCCTTTAAATATTACATCACCAAACTGACACAATCCGGTGACCAAAATTTATCGACCAAAATTGTAATTTTAAATGCAATGATAAATATCACTGAGAGTCGAAATACAATTCAACCAATTGACGCTCACAGCATTTAAGGGATTTCTACCTACCAGTACCCATTCACTTAACCACTTAACCTGGATTAAGTTCAGTACAATGTGGCCATTTTTATTTACAGAAGTAAATTAATATCATAGGTGGGTTTCGAGCCCATCACATTCGGGTTGAAAGGTGAGAGTTAGATCTACTACATCACGACGCTGCCACAAAAGGCATGCCAGCTTTGCCTTTTTTAATCTTCTCACCCCCATACCCTGGTGCTAATATAAGAAGACACTTAGATTTGAACCTCTCTCTCTTCTTTCTCACAGACGATTTTAACTTTCATATCAAGTTATAGATTATAGGCCTAAAACTCATATACAAAATCTTGATAATCGTTAATCCTGTTGTCAAGCCCGATATTAAAAATCCTCTTGTTGTCAGAACAGTCAACCTCTCGACACTCCAGCCTCTGAAAGTATTCTTGCTTCCTTATCATGCCTATTAAAAGTAGAGAAGGACTTTTGAATGCTAAATTCGTACTTTCAATCAATTTAGTGTTATGCAAAGGCTAGATAGCAATTATAACTGACATCGATCGATTAAGCTTGAATATGTGCTGTTAGAGATGTATTTATAATCATCCTGACAATGATCTATTTTGGAGCTTGTTCCGAAATTCAAAACACTTTTTGCAACTGACCGAGGGGCAAATTTATGATCAGATTTTCCTGTTTTGTTTCAAACTTCATCATATCATGATGATATTTTGTACACATTATATGGCAAGCATTATCTAGCAACAGAGCAAAATCCAAGGATTTTTGAAAATAAATTTGGCAAGTATTATTCTACCTTTAAAACATGATAAGTGAAATAAATAATTGCAAAATTCCACCATGATTTGTGCAAAGAACCATAAAAATGCAAACACAGCATTTCTAAATGAGGACATTTGTTAACATTTACAAACCATTTGTGTGTACTTGTAGCGACGTGATATGAAGACATTTTAAATTTTACGGAGAAAACTGCAAATACATGCAATAAATGTGCAAATCACTGTTTTCATCAATATCTTTATTATGTCTGAAACTGATACAACTTAAAGGGGCGCAGAGTTTTGATCACTGGACACATCCTGCGTTATGTCAAAACGGTGTTATGTCAAACAAATAATTGCTATACTGCCGCATTATTTTGAAATTTGTTGATCATTTGTCATGCAGCAATACGATCTTTGGTTTTGTCCCGATTGGATTATTGTAACTCTCTTGTTATTGGAACATCTCTCTCTCAATTGCATTCTCTTTAACTTCTACAAAACAAAGCAGCACCACTCATATATGGTAAATCTAAATATGATCATGTGTTCCATTTAATATCCGATCTCCATTTGTTGGCCTGTTCTGTATTTCTTCTACCTTCTCTACAATTCGCTTTAAATCTTACGAAAAGGCGCTTTATAGATGCAAATTATTATTATAATCATTATTATTATTCTTAATCAAAGTCTTGTGTCTCCAAATGTATCTTGAACACTATTTTGAACAGTCTACAAATGGAACAATAACCAATAATTCCGGTTATTTTTTTAATACTTAATCAGTCTGGAAAGGGGTCCGATCTGCCTCCCGATGCTATATATGCCCATAAAAATGGTGGTAATCTCTCTAAATGCATGAACTTTTCAAAGTACGTGACATAATACATAACTTTTTTTTAAACGAAAGATGCTTTACAGACACCTAGTCATAATGCCTGCAGTCATGTACTGTATAATATCCTTAAGATCCATTGAAGCTATTTGTCTGGAATCCCTAATGTTCTTGGGCATGTTGAAAGTGTATTTTAAACAAATAACCTGCTAACTGCAGAACACTTAATGGATAAGGGAAGCAAAGAGTGATTTAAAAGATGAATTTAATGAAAGAAGAAAAATGGGGTAGGTACTGAGGAAAGTGATTTTTATTGCGAGAAAGGATTTGCGAAGATTACAATGATCAGCTAATCGTAACGAACTAAAGCTTATACTAACATCTTAGAATAGGAATCTATTTTGCAATTCGGTCGTCTTATACAATATTAGAACGTTAGATAACATTTTCCTTTTATCATTACCTTTTTTATGTGAGACTAACAACAAAAATCCAGGCAATTTTGCAAGTTCTCAACATTTGGAGGTAGAGATTACAAAGGTAAAAAGGGTTTTGAATGAGCTAATATTGAAAATAGAACTCAATTATAATAAACGATAACACTCTATTCACCGAAGCTGCTCGTCGAGGTTGCGTTGTTGCGTTGCTCTATAAATTTAAGCGACCGGTTGGTCGCTATATTTCATCCCTGTTTAATCGCTCTTTTTATAAATAGACCCAATGAGTTTACAAAAATTCATGTGATTCCTGTTTTAGACAAAATGTTTAGAGTTTGCGGCAGGGGTTTCTCCGTGCATTTTGAGTTGCGATAGAGTGTTAAACAACTGGCGTTTATTAATAATCAATGTTAAATTGTTTTATATTGAGAATTACAAAGGTGTCTAAAGGTGTATCATTATGAATATATCTTGCCCGTTCCATCCGAAGAATGCGACATCTCGGGTCGGCTATTTTCATATCCACAGCCGAGTCACGAGATAACTCGTGTTGGGTGTGCGAAATGCTTGTAGTATATTTAACAAATTTCAAACAAATTTCCACACATCAAATTCAAGATCAATTATTCATCTTGCCATTTGCCGACGCTTCTCTTTTAATACAAGAAAAGAATTGTCAATTTGATGTAGCTTATTTTTGCTCCTTCCATTTCATTGATACACAGACATGACACAGACATTCGTCAATCAACCAAACCAGATAATATCGTGTCCCTTGCATGCTGTCTGGACGTGAACACGCCAATTAACTTTGCTTACTCGACAGCCTTTTATGCATCAGTGGTCATCTCGTGATTGAAATGACGTAGCTGTGTTCAGACATGACTCCTTAACATTTTAATTTAGTTTTCCAAGTTCCAAATAAGGAAGGGAAGTCACTACATAATGTTTTTTTTTAAATGGATGTGCTCTGCTAAACATTTTACTAGTAACAAACTCTTATTATTTTTGCACGCATTTTTGAAAGGTTGATGGTGCGCCGTGGTGGAGGCGCCGTGGTGTAGTGGTCATGACTCTCGCCTTTCAACCAGAGGGTCGCAGGTTCGAGTTCCACCCAGAGCGTTAATTTCCTTCAGCAAGAAACTTATTCACAAAGCTGCACTCTACCCAGGTGTGATTGGGGACCGGTATGACACAGCAGCACATTATCCGATATGATGTGAGCGCCTATTTGGCTGCCTAGATGCTAAGGCTTGAATTGCCATCCAGTGACCGGGTAATAATATCGGAAGCGCTTTGACCAGTCNTGTCAATCAACCAAACCAGATAATGTCGTGTCACTTTCATGCTGTCTGGACCTGAACACGCCAATTAACTTTGCTTACTCGACAGCCTTTCACGCAACATTGGTCCTCTACTGAGTGAAAAGACGTAGCTGTGTTCAGACATGACTTCTTAACTTTTACTTACTTTTCCAAGTTCCAAATAAGGAAGGAAAGGCACTACATAAACAAAATGTTTTTAAAAATGTTTTTAAAAATGGATGGGCTGTGCTAACCATTTTACAAGTAACAAACTCTTATTATTTTTTTGCACGCATTTTTTTAAAAGGTGGATGGTGCGCATCCTTTAGGCCATCCAACTTATTGGTCCCTGAAAATGTAATACATGATGAACCCCCCGACACACACACATCCTCATACACACATACAAAAACCTTAAATGCACAAAGGGATATTTCCATATTCACAGACACCAAAACATTTCCAGGTGAGTAAAATGCACGATGATTGCTTGAAAGGGCAATTTTTTCAACTCGGTCACTTCGTCTCTCGCAGATGCGTCAGTTTAAGTGTATCAAAACAATGCAAATCTGTAATGGCAAAACAGTGGAATTAGTGCCCTTTAAATACCGGACGCTCTTAACTGTAGGTGATTCTCCATTAATCGAAGTTTTCTTGCATAAAGCCCTACAAACGAAGAATGGACAAAGTATGACAAGGTGTTATCTTCGGCCGAGGTGAGACCTTCTACTTATTCCTAGAAAAGTGTCGGATATAATGTACCAAAATGTGAGAACACCGTCCAGACATAGCAGGACTGAGAAAAAAGGAAGCTATTCACTTTCATTCATCTAGCCAAGATGGAGGCACTGTCTCTGAAACACGACATCGGAACTAGGTTAAGAAATCTGCTGTTTTGGACGATAAATTCATGACTCAGGACACAAACTTTGCTACCAGGGAAAAGGATTGTGTGTCCGAGTTTAGAGGTAAAGAATGCGTCATGTAGTCGAAAAATTTGCGTCAAGGGTCACGTGTTTAACGTCCCTATTCACAAAATTTGTCTCACCGGTCACGAACTTCAAGTTCAAATATGAAATTCAAATTTCCTTAGACCCGTTCGCAAATTAGTCCACCGCCTACAAGAGAGAGGCTTTCATTGATATCCACATAATAATGACATAAAAAATAAACTTAAAATAGAATTGTGGCAAGGTTAGAAAAGGAACGACAATGAACGCAATTGAAAGTGACAAATAATGAAAAATAAAACAGAACGAATAAGAGATAATGGAAAAGATGAAAGAATATTTGGCTCATCATTTGATAAGTCGCCTTAGAAATCTAGGGTCACTGAGAGTATCGATTGCCTTTATCATTGTATGTTCAATACCCTTTAATGCCAATACAATCAAAATCAATTGTAGTAGATTCGTATGACCCTGGATAAATCAATGGCACTAGCCAAAAAGTGAAAGTCCCTGGCAAATATCTTGATATAGTAAAAACCCATTAATTATTAGTGGAATTACGTTGACTAGGCTGCAATTCTAAACAGATTAGGGGTACCGTCATTTTTGTAAAGTCATAAAAGGAATGATCGCTGTATATTGATTGATGGTGATGACTATCACTCGTGCAAAAGTTCCCACTGAGCGGATAATCCATTTCATTTTCTCCGCAAGGTTGTGCACATGCGCATCACACCGTTTTAGTCAACAATGATTTTCTGCTAACCTGCTAACAGTGAGATAAAAACATGAATAAATTCCGTGTGAATGTTCGCCCATGACGATTACGTTCAGTCTCGTTTCTAAGCTTTAAGAGCATTATGAGGGCGTCGCACCATGTCTGTTCCATTTTAAGGCATGGGTACTTTTCATATTGTGTTCAATATTTGAATCGCTTTATATATGTATTGGGTTCAGTCATACATCCGTTGCTAAATCGTATGATATTGATATTTGATTCACCCAAAATGCATTTGGTTTAGGAGGAAAGAGCATATATATTTATGGTTTATCTGGCTTGCGAGCCTATACACCGGATCTATACGCTATAAAAAAAAAAGTTGGACAAAAGTTTATCCGGCACCGGCAACATGCTGTCCACAATACTAGTTGTTAAATATGATCACAACTTATGGTGAAATTGAAATGAAAGACCATACGTTGGACATATTTTACACAACTTCGTCCAAGGTGAAAAAGTGTCGGAAGTATGTTGCTGTCATTTTCTATGCACTGCTTTTGCACGTTCTGGCGATAGATATAATTCTGTATACAATAGGGTATGTTGGTTATGGATTCACACAAGAATAAGTACTCACTTCAAAGCATTGATATATATATTCAGAGATTCATGCTGTTTATTACTATAAATCAACAGAGTCTATGCATCAAAGCAGGGAGTGATTCAATCCCTTCATTCTATTTGGTGATAATTCCCATCCCTCATCCTTCAACATTGGAAATCAATTAAGAGTGTACAAAGTATCCATGGAAACATCCCAGAAGATTCATATAAGTTATTCAAGATTTATTGAATAACTAGTAACATACCACACAAGGTTGGAAGTGTGAATTAATCAAGGTTTATCAAGTAAATATAACAAGATCCCAAAATCGTTAGAATTGTGAGCTCACATTTACGAAAACAACTATCTGGCCCCAAACAAAGTAATTACTTAACTAACGCGGCGCATTTTAAGTGTTCTGGAATAAATTAACTGTCCGCGACGGTCCCTGACCCACATGGAAGTTTCTTACGTTATCGCTTGGTGCTCTCAGGTGCTCTCGCGATACACGACGATCGTAGAACGTCCCTGGTTGTCGAACGGGGGTCGCTTTGACTGGAGCTTACGACGACGAAGAACCGTGGTGATCATGTGACCTCGCCTATGCCTGGTGAACGCTACTGACGCAGATGGCATCCTCCATCGCTGAACTCGTTCCCAGGTCTTGGGGGTCTCCGTAGATCGGATCCGGTTACTGGTAGTCCTGGTCGACGCCCTTACTGACGACCAGGGTCAACGAAGAGTACGGAAAAAACCCAGCTGTCTGACTGCAGTTAAAACAATAGACAGCCTACATGCCTCAATGGAATGTTCTACAAATGGTTATGAATCTAAAGCCTATAATTAATGGCAGTACATATAACTGGCTCTCAGCCTTCCTAAAACTGGTGCTCTTGCACATTAATATCAATATATTTGTTCTAAATTACACATATTCAATCACACTTGGATTAATGCTTCATAACTAAATACATACATAAATGATGGCTTGTCATTTGATAACACAAGAGGTTCCATTTCCTTTATGCAATATAAAGCAATATGTCAATTACCCTTTTTCACCATTTTATGTGAAACAAAGAATAAAATTCAAAGACAAAATCTACTCTTTCTAGATATAAAGAATATGCCCTAGATTTAACTGAGGTAATACTCATGCAACCCTTTCAATGAAGTAAAAGCTGTAATTGGTTTGTGTACAGCTCTCTCTATGGAATTATGTGCCACGCCCGAATTTAAGACTTTCAATTCTTGACAAAGATAACATGGAAACAGGTAGGGAAAATCATGATAAAATATCACTTACTTATATCTGAGCCATGTGGAGCTGTAGAGGTGCCTTCTCCTGGCCTGCCTTGCCCGGATCGATGACATAAGTATAGAATTACTTGCTGCACATCTCCCACCTCAAACTCACACCACCAGCTAAAATAGGTCCTGCACTGACCGAATTTATCTGAAGCTCTGATTCCTAAACACATACATGCACCTATCCTTGCACAAGCTCGCATGGTTCAGCACACATCACTCACATGCCTCTCCTATTCAATTGAGAGCTCTAGCATTGAAGCCTATTGTTCCCTCAGAGCTGCCCTAGAGTAAAAGTTAACTCCCTAGGTAGTCTTAATTGGAATTCAAGGGGTCTTAATGATATGCTTGGTTGTCATGTCAAATTCTGGGTTACTATGTGACATTCGCCCAGTTTTGGTTAAAGTTCGGCCCAAAATTAAAAAAAAAAATGTAGATGATTTAGTCATGTATCATCATTATTGCATCTATCAGCGAACTTCCTTTCCCTCTTGGACCGACCTTTGACGTAATGATCTGAAACGGTTGACTATGGATTGAACTCTGACCTGTGATACCATACGTAACTTTCTCAATCAACGTTAGATTACAGACTGCAGACCCCTTTCAAATGGCCCAGGTGCTAACTAGCCAACTAAGTTTATCATTGATCGTGAGGGCATTTAATTGATATTCGTGTACATAAGTTTAAATAGCGCCATCTCAAGAGACCAACATTTAGTTCACCATTATGGTCTCACCCGTGTACTGTAAGATAAAGTGCCAAAGGCCTACTTAGTAAATATGCCGTCGATTAAAAAATCATGTTAATTCAGTGCTTAATTTCCTAAACTTCACACTTTCCTTTTATCCTCGCATGTTTGAGAATATGAAGGTACAATCTTCAGCTCAATCTCTTGTAAAATTTACAACACTAATAGGAGCCTCATTCACTGTACGATTCTAAGGGGGTGATGTTCAAAAGTTGCAATTGATCGCAAGTTGCACAAAAATGTTGCAGTTGATCGGAACGAGCCAATCAACATCATTGTTTCATGCGCGTCTTGTTAAATGCGCATACCGTGTGCGAATGAAAATGCGCGTTACAAATTGCAAAGTTGCAGTTGATTTGCAGTTGATTTTTGAGCAACACACTATAAGTCCGTTGTCATGGTTGTTGTAATATCCATACAATATTATCTGATCACTCTTTTGGTCCGAAAACCAGCTAATATAGGGGGCGTGTTTTAGAGTTTCTGACTCTTGCATTTCAGCTAGAAGGTCGGCGGTTCGAATCCCATCCATTTTATTTATTTCCTTCTGTAAGAAATTTATCAACATTTTATGCACTCAACCTAGGTGAAAATGGGTACCTAGTAGGAATTTATTCCTTGAAATGCTTGTACATTTTTGCAAGACATTATCAGTTGGAGACCGAGGAAAAGGTACAATTTTGCTCCATCTTCAAGTGGCTTGTTGACATTGTATCAAGAGGGTGCAATGTTGCACCTTATCGAGTTTTGCCTAAAATTGCACGTTTTTTACATGGCTTAATGCACACGTTGTACACCTTTTTTTATTATTCTGTTCTGTGGAAGATTTGACTTGGGGGTGACGTCAAAAACGAAACTTTATCCAAATTTATCAGCAGCTTAAGAAGCCATTTGGAGCATGAAAGGACGGAAGGAAGGAAGGAAGATATATATGATTCATGTTCATGCATCATTGCAATTGTTTCCGACCGGTAAAATATAATATCTGCACTCACGATAATCAATAATGTCACTATGAACATGAGTTTCGATAGAGTAGGACAAACTAGTCATTGTAATGAAAACACTTCTCACTGGTTGTATGGAACAAAGGAAATACTTCTAAAACTTATAAATCCGATTTAGGAGAGATGGCAATTCAGATTTATATACTTTGTGACCTGTAGTAAAGATATCCCCATAATGAAGTTTTTCAATAGCGAATTAGAGCATAGCACGATATAATCTATTTAAATAAAAAGTCGAACGCCAATTCAATGCTCCTTTGTAATGCTATTCAAATCGGAACTGGCTTGTCATTGTTGTGCCCGCACAGTTCAGTACACGGCGTACGGCTCTATTGTCTATGACCGACTTTATTTTGCGGAAATAGTTTATACCGTGATGCCTGTTCATGTTTCAATTAAATCGACCCAAAAACGGGTTAATTATCGCGCAACGAAAATGAACAACACATCCCCTCACATGCATGATGATTGAGTATTTCACACTCTTCACACAATATCACTAGAAGATCAATTCATTTTGCCCCGTGTCAGCTGGCGTTTTATTCATCTTGCACTCCATAGGAATAACGGCTGATTTTCAAACTAGGATAATAAATAAGAAAATCTTCTCCTAATTTCGGACACTTTTATTCTTACGCATGTAAAGCAATTTGTGAATACATCGGTATGGTCCCATCAATTCCTGCACCCCGACCATTACTGAACTTCACATATACGTTTAAACATAAAACACATAGTAAAAGCTGAAAATATGTATGCATCATGTGACTAATACCTAAGGAAATTTAGAATTTAATTGAATGAAATAACGAGTGTATTTTAACAATGAAAGGTATTTGATCTGTATGATAGATGGAAATCTTAATCGTTTATTTTTGTACATTCTGTTTCACTGATACAACATAGTGCATTTAGTATGCTCCATTTGCAGTGACTGATGGAGGCTAAAAACGCGAAGGTGTGAGTCAGGCTGTACCATTATTGTTGATTCTTTGTTTTCATTTTGAATGACTTTTATAGGTTTCATATTGAAAATTGTTGTATTACATACATAGATAATGAAATAAATAGATAGAAAATTAAATAAAGCATTGTAATATCACATGCAACTGCTTTTTAATCGAGTAATTCTTTGTGATTTTCTTATGATGAATATGATCTTTACTTCTTTTGTAAATTGTGTACATTTCAACTTGTCCTTATTATGTTTTTTTTCATGACGGGAATAAAAACAAACAAACAAACTGCATATGACGTACGATATAGGTCTATTGTTGATAAACAACTCTTCTATTAACGTAATCCTATCTTCAGTGGTCTAATGATGTAGCACGTCGATCAGAAGGTCGTAAGACAAACCAACTTATTCCATTACAAAGATTAACTCGCATCACTTTGCTAATCAGTTTTTACTCGCCTGAGAAATCACGAAACTCATACCACCCTCTGCAAACCGTTCAAGTTCCGCTTTCGCAGTGGATTAAAACACGATGATACTTTCTCAAGGCTAGATATCACCCCTTTTCTGTCTTTCAATCAACAAGGATTGTTTTGTTCTTGTTAAAGCCCCGGTCACATAGGGCCCCGGAAGCAACACAATTCAACACGACTCTTTGTTCGCATGCAGGCAGCTAACTGTGAACTGACAAAGAGTCGTGTTGAATCGTGTTGCTTCCGGGACCCCATGCGACCGGGGTCTAATATTAGTTTGAGACTTGTGAAGAAGAGTTCATTGCCTGCTTGTTTACCTCAATTCGTTTCAGGCACATTTCTCTTAATCGAGATTTCATGGGCACGTTTAACGCGTTATCTTTCACACGATTGCTCCAAAAAGATCTCGGAATATTACGCGTTGTTTTGCTTTCTCCATTCAAAGCAAAGTGCAATACGATCACTTCTGCCTTCAGTCCCGTGATCGGTTTCTCTTTCGACGCCGTGGGCGATCATGGGAGAGTGTCTAACGGTGGTAGTGTCATGCGATCGGGGTAAGGAGCCCGGGTTGGTAGCACGCCGGAAACAGTCGGGCTCGTATACACGTGAAACAATCCGTTTCAACTTGCTCTAACAGATTCCTGGGAAAGGAAACAGAAAAGAGAGAAGATAAAAGTGCCAGTTGAGCCGTCTTTCTAGGTTTAAGTATCAGAATAAGAGGGATACAAGACGGAGATCAGGTGGAGGCCATGTAAATAAAGAAAAATCGAGAAATGTTCTTTGGGCTAAAGAATACGAAACACTGGGCAGCACACCGATGTGAACAAAATGGTTTAAAGGCCGACTCACACCATTGAGTTTTTAGCCTTCGTCGGCCCAGCCCTTTTTGAAAATTAAAAATGCTCCCTGAGCACACATTATACGCTGATCAGACGATGGGATTATGTTCGACTTGCGTTAAAGAAATTAACGCCGTACGTCTTTCCACCGCATGACTTACGTCTTTGTGCGCCTAGGGAGCGTTTTTAATCGTCAAAAACGCTAGGCCGACGCAGACTATTTTTCCAACCGATGGTGACAAACCCCTGAAAAAGTATTGCCCGTGTCAGTTTCTTTATAAGGATTCTATAGATATGGCAATGCATGATATTGGTCTGTAGATTCTCAAAATGACTAAATTTTGATTTTACCCATGAATGCTTCTCACTAAGAAATTAAGGTGCACTTTTGCACCTTGAGGAGTGATGCAATGGTAGCATCCTTTAGATATAGGATATCCTCCATCAAGCTACAGATATGCACCATAGATGTTGTTGCTCATGTACCAGCGGATTCACCCCTGAGTGTCCATAACTGCACCATGATTTATTAGTGTGTAATTCCCCATTTAGCCCATTCACTCATGTTTCATATATCAAAGCAAAGGAAAAATAGCGATAACATTGATTGATTAATAATAATAATAATACACAAAATTTATATAGCGCTTAATCCCCCCCCCCAAAAAAAAAGGTTCAAAGCGCTTTACAATATAAACATAACAAATACGTGTAGATTGAATTAATAGCAAGTACAAAATAATGATTATATTAGAATGAGAATTATCAAAACAAATCAAAACATATCAAAACAGGCTGAACGAAATACAACAAATGGAGGAAGATGTGCGAAGCATTGATTATTGACTGACAATTGATTATCCAAATGGAAGAGATGAAAGCATATTGATACTGTTTTTCCTGCTATCCCCTTCGGGGCACGATGATACTTAATTTGGAAAGGGCGGATCAAATTAAATTTATCTTTTTCTTAAACTTGGTTGTCTAATTATATTTAGAGACACAACACCTCAAACTTTGGTTCCCAAAGACCTTTTTATCGGTGGAAGACCTTTGATAAACGGAAACGTCGTGGAAACGTCGTGGTGTTGTGGTTCTGACTCTCGCCTTTCAACTAGGGAGTCGCTATTCGAAACCCACAATGGCGTACATTTTATTCAGCAAGTATTTCATCCTTACCCTACCTGACTAAGTCACCAAGGTAATATTTGGGTCCCGGTGGGGGACAGCATGATTGATTTTGTTTGCGCCTCGGAGGCTGCGTAAATGCTGTAGGCTCGAATTGTGATCCAGAGAACAGAAACGATTTTGCCAGTTGTAAACTAGAAAGGCACTGTACGACTGCCAGTTGTAATTATGATTATTACCATTAAGACAATTTTTGCACAAAAATCGGACATACGGTTACGGCGCTGCACTACCATTCGTGCATGCATATCTCTCAAATAAACGTGATTTTGTGTACAAAGGCAATCATTGAAATGTTGATATCAGTAAAATTAACAAAAATATGAATGCGTTCATTTTCATGGGCTCTGTTTTTCGTTAAAGATGTCGAAAAATGTAACGCAATCATTTTCATTGAAATAGAATACAATGGAAGCAAAAGTTTGAAAAACTAAGAAATACATAAAGAATTTGTAACATATTCATTGATTAAGAAATTGATTGTGACACCAACTGGGTCGAACTGACCTCCACCCCTTCACAAATTTGGTCATAAATAGTTAGAATGGGGGAGATGTGGCATATCATAAAGCAGTATTATTTTGTGTGTGTATTATCACCTCCCCTTCTAAAAAAAAATTAGTCATTGGTCATTGGGCTATATATTTTCGGAAAGCTGTCCCTATAGTTCATTGGTTACTTTACAGCGACATTAGTTCCCTATCAGGTCTTGGTATTTTTACGTGTTCCATATGAGAAAAGTTTATATTCCTCCCCATTTCCATTGTGATCGATTCAGCGTTGTATTTCATAAAGCTGTTCATTAAGCTCCGCCCGATTCTGCGTCCGACTGTCGAAGTAGGGGTATATCGTACCGGGAAAGGGTCACCAGTCCTGAGTAGGGTCATGCGTATATGCATCTGGGTCCAACGCAATATGACAGCCATAAGACAGAGAAAAGGTGATTGATTCCAATTCCTTGTTTTACATGCCAGTTACAGATGATTCCCTGATTG